>VOQJ01032781.1:21768-34268 GCA_015052665.1 Apistogramma diplotaenia | reverse complement strand
GCTACAGGTTTGGATTACTTACTATGAAAAAACAAAACAAAACCAAAAGAACTGGAAGAAAATGGATGGATGTTTGGGTCAATGTCCTTTCAGAAATCATGATTGGCCTGATAGAATGAGCTTTTAAAAATGTAACTTAAAGGTTTGCTGCAGATTTATGGTGCTAATATAAAGCTGTACAGTTAAATGGCAGCTGAATCATTTTTGAGAGCTTGTGTCTAAAAAAGCGAGGGTCACAGCACTGCACTTGCTGACAAGCGTCTCATCCAGTGTTGTAGACTTGGACCCAGAAACACAGTCATTATATCATCACTTAAACTGATATTGTGTGTATTTTGATATATGCCTATACTGTACCACATGCTGGCCTTATATAAACTCTGCCTGCAGAGAGCCACGAAGTTAATGCTAACAAACATGACTCTAACAAGCTCATTTTTAAGCTGAGATTTTACTCAGCAAGATAAACAATGATCTAAACAAAACCAACTTTACAGTTAAAAAATGACATGAAATTAAATTCAAATGGTGGGGTAAGCACAACAAAGACAAATAAGGGAGCACAGAGCTGTAACTGGAGCAGATACTCTGCCCTCAGATCATTTCAGCAGGTCGCTGTTTCAATGGGGCCCGAAAAGTGTACGTTTGCCACAATGGATGGTTTTCTAAGGCCTACTGTCTCTGGCTGACTTCACTTAGATGGACTGTGACTGATTTCAGCCCAGTTGATAGGCCACAGAAGAGATGGGTTGAGGATAAAGAGCCCAGTTTAAGATCGTTATTCAGTTTTATGTGATGTGTTTCCCAAAGTTTTTCCTTCATATAAAAGACCACATTTTAATGATATTAAGGCTCTTAGTCAAGGCAAGAAAAGTTTTAAGTGTGAAAACCCCCCTTAGCTTAAACAAATGAAAAAACATTATTTTCAGAGGCTATCTTAGTGGAATCTTAGTGAAAACAACAGTCAATTACACTGCATATATGTATTGTAAATGAATGTATACACTGTATTTATTTGGGAAAATGCTGGTAAAATCTTTTCCTTGGGAGGTCTTTCATATTCAGCGTCTCAAAAACAAAACACACAAACCAAACTCACCACTGTTTGCATATAAAGAAAAATAATCTCTCCATAAACATCTGAGGCCACTTGTGATCATGTTCATAAACATTTCCAAAATTTTACCTCACAAAAATCTGTGGCCTTGCACCACAGCTTCATACAGCGACAGCTAATTATAAACTGCTTTGACATACGGCGGCGCTCACATCGATCAGATTACTGTGGCAGGATTTGGTTTTTGTGGTATCTGCTGGCCAATAAATCCAATCCTGGTGAAGGCAGAACACAAGGCGGTAATTATGAACAGATAGCAAACGAAACCTGTGAGCCACACTGAACAAATGCTCAACCTCCAAGGCAAGAAAGTCCATCGTGTGTGTCAGAGACTAAAATTTAAATCCCACTTATTCGTGTAACACCTCGAGATGCAGCACCACAGGCAGAACTGAAATCTTTCACGATTTCTCTAAAAATGCACTGAACGTTTATAAAACCTTTTCCCAAATTTGGCTAATGTAAACTAAAAACTATTAGCTTCTTTTGGCTGGTTATTTAGGTAGAGCCTAAAATCAATCAACAACCTTATTATAAAGCAGTAATAAGATGTGTATCCAGAATAAAAACAACTTAAGGAACTTGATAGTGCATCCTGCTGACTATGTTGTACAGTAACCCCTCCAAAGCTTGTGGAACAGCAGCATTATCCAAAGCTTGTTGCTGCTGTAGTACATTTACTGCTCAACACTGACCTCTGCTGGCCACTCGATGTAAACAACTTGAATTCACAGCACCTCTCACACAGTGACCCTTGACCCTTTTGTTACACCATTAGCCCGTCACGCTGAATTCCAGAATGTTTGTAACTGCATGTGTTGATGTGCAGTTTGGAAACCTTAAGCTGTAAGCGCTCTGCGCTCTTACCGTACAGCAAGAAAGTTCCTCGTTGGCTGCAGGCTTTTTGTTCTCACTGTGCTTGCATGGGTTTCCTTCTTAAAGGTTAACTGGTGATCCTACTGACTGCAGGTGTGAATGTGAATGTTGCTGTGTGTCAGACCTGTCCTGTACCCTGCTTTCTCTAGGCCTCTGGGACCCTGAGTCAGATACACATTTGAAATGGATAGTTTGGTGGATATATGGATGGATTCTAAGGGGTTCTTATACACAAGAATGGATATTGTTCAAGAATGCAAACTACTGTCTTTCTCTGTCTCCCTTCGTCCTACCCCTTCCTTCCTGCCTGCCAGCCCTGGCATGAATAAATAAAATAAAATAAAAATACAAACATTAACAAGAATAGCTTATAAAATTTTTACAGAGCCTTACAGGCAAACGCCCCTTACAGCTGGGTCTCAGGCATTAAAAAGAATGGTTTATTGAACCCTGAAAACACAGCTGGACTATTCCCATCATGCCTTTCATTGTCCTTTATTAGTGCGTCAGAAATAAACACAAATCACAATAAAGTTTGAGCTCATTTGCAGCTCTGACTTCTGTACAGAGTTGACTTTTGAAATTTTATAAATCACAAACAATTCTAACAAGTCTATTGCAGCTGTTCCAACCTATTCATCACATTTTCCCCACCAGCGACAGTGGCTTTGGAATCCAGCTCTGTTAAAGTGCAGTGCTTATTTATTTGATTGTGTTTTCGGGATTTGCCACTGATTTTCTTGGCAAATTATGTGATTGATTATCTGCTCACTTTTTGCATGTGTTTCATATCCGCTGGCTTCCGAAGAAATCAGCACAGTAGTTAATATTCAAGACTGCTGTCCTCCAAAGAAATAAACAAGCGCCTTGTGTTGCCCATAGCTATGGTTCATCGGAGCAGCGCCACATGGTGGCTGAAATTATTATAACAGATAGAATGTGGGGGGCTGGGGTTGATGGATGGTTTGATAACAATATTTCAGTTTCACGCTCCTGTTCGTTTCCTGTTTCAAAGAGATAGTGGTCATAATCATTCCATAACTTGAATCAAACACAACACAGGTCGTCTATTTTTTTTTTTTAACCAAACAAGTTTTTTTGTCTTTATATCAAACCTTGGAAACACTGGACATGTGGGAGCTTTAAACCTGATTTGTATTCTGATTAACATTTGAATAGTGATATATGCAAAATTATGATTTATTTTTGCATTACTGCTTTTGTTTAACAGTGAAATTGTGGAGAAACAGACGTAGACAGACAATGACTCCACATCTTATAAAGGAAAACCTAACATCTGACACACAGACACTACATTAAGCACCACTCAAGAATCTCTTGTCAT
The DNA here is from genome assembly GCA_015052665.1 of Apistogramma diplotaenia. Lineage (NCBI taxonomy): Eukaryota > Metazoa > Chordata > Actinopteri > Cichliformes > Cichlidae > Apistogramma > Apistogramma diplotaenia. The sequence continues at coordinate 30,930 of VOQJ01032781.1, read as the reverse complement.
GTGTTGAAGTCTTACAAACTCTGCTGGAGGCCTGAACATAATTCTTGCCCAAATTCTCCAAATATCCCTGATGCTCAGTTAGCTCGAGATCCATTCTCATCAGGTCACCCAGTGCCGCATGTGGAAGCAGCTAAATTTGCTGTATTATTTGATCTAAAAACTATGAATTATATCATTTTTCTCACTACATCATCGCACAGTACCCAGCAGATAATGTGCAAATCCCCCCATATTTACATACCCTAATTTTATCAGAGCAGGGTAGATTGTTACCCAACAAGCCCACTAGGTGGCAGTAGTAGCCTGCTGTTGACTTGGGCTGATGAACCCATTAACCCCCACTTCCCACCCCAGAGTGAGAGAATCCTCAACCTCCCAGCACTGTAACAGAGATATGCGGCTGTCTCATGCTGTTTCAACTCTGACGTGCTGTGCTGCCAGACTAGGCTATGAGATAGTTATGTATGGATGTGCATGTCTGTAAATATGTGAATATGTCTGAAGGATGAAGTAAGTTGTCAGCAGTCCACCGCGGTTTCCCCTCCTCGCTGCTTAAAGCATGTAAAACCCTCACACCTCCTGTCTGCATATAGCTGGTTAGAGCTGCATGCATGTGTGCGCTTCTGTCTCCTGGGTGCTACCACTCTGCCCAGACTACTAATGCCCTACCTGCTCCTCATTAGAATGGCCCGTTTGAGTGTGGCCATCTGCACCAGCTGGTTGGCAAGCCCTTTGCCAACCGTTTGATGTCACTGAGGTTCTTGACGAGGTGTCCCACCACTAAACTACAAAGCAAAAAGACCTTTTTGCTTTGTAGCTTTGTTTGTTTTTGGATAGACCTGAGCAAAAATCTCCATGTTCTCATCTGGCAGGACTATAGGGGAGCAAGGGGGGTTTGGATAGAATCAGACTCACAGGTACTTCACTGAGGTTTGCACAGGTTGGACAGCCTGAGACGCACTCGTCTTGGCAGATGCTTTAACAGAGGGAGGAAAAGGTGAGGTGGTGTAAAACAGAGAGGAGGGCAAACTAGACAGAATGTACAAAATGTGTTCCTCTCAGTGGGATTCAGCCTTTTTCACAAAATCAGCATCACAAAAATTATATCCTGTTTTTCCAACTGGCTCACTGAATGTGGGCGGGGCTTCTGTGCTCATAAGCGGAGCTATGTGCCCGAGATGGAGTGTAATCTGCTCTCAGTGACATCATGCAGATCCAAAAGTAGAAAAAAATGTCTGAATATGAATGTTTAGCACATTCTCAGTCCTGATATTCTAATAGCTGTGAGCAGGGCCGTGTCTAATACTGGGAAAAATAAGTATTAATTTGGCCTAAAGATGATACTGATTAGCATGTTTTCAGCATTTTTATTGAAGATGTTTCAAACTGTTTAAGGTTTTAATCCACGACATGATTATAAAGTCCATCCATCCATTTCCTCCCTCTTATTTAGTTCAAGGTTGCGAGGGTTGCCTAAACCAGCTGTCATGGGGTGAGGGGCAGGTACATCCTGGACAGTCTGTCACAGGACTAACACAGACAGAAAGACAACTCACGCTCACAACCAATTTAGAATTACCAGTTGAACCTAACACGCCTGTCTTTGGACTGTGGGAGGCAGCCAGAGCACCCAAAGAGAACTCACGCAAGCACATGCGAAGGCCTGAGCCAGCTGCTAGGTTTGAACCTAGGACCTTCTCACTGTGAGGCGACAAGGCGGACCACCATTCTACCATGCCATCCTGATTATAGATCATGACCATAAATTCAAAACTAATACTGGATACAGTTTTTTTTTATTCAGCAACAGCAATTCAGTGTATTTACCATCTGTAATTTTGTCAGGAGTTGCTGGGCTCAGAATTGCTTAAAATACGGTCACATCAATAAAATTGAGGTAATGGCAACATTGTTTCAGTCAGGAACCGTACCCACAAAAGAAGATGTTCACATCCTCATGCAGTTTGGATGTGTAGAAGCGACCAGCTTGTATATAAGCTGATCCAGGCTGATCAGCCAGGACTGCAGCTGAGCTCGACGCCGTGGCCTCCCTGATATGCTCACTTTTTGTAGTTCAAGACAGTAAAGAAGCACTTTGAAAAATCATCAGCAAAGCCTACTTCTTTCATAAGCACTGTGCTCGCTACTCCTGATACTCCAAGTGCACAATTTTCCTGGGAATGTTTCTTTACTGGAAAATAATTCCAGTGAAACTTGCTCACTTTCAATTGTGACGATTATCCAAAAGAGCCAATTCTCTCTGAAGTCAAGAGAGTGTTTAAAACTGCTATCAGCAGCTCTGTACCTGCTCGTTTCCCCCCAATTTAAAGATGAGTTATATAGATTTAGCTTCTTTGCTTCTTCTTCTCATGTTTTTTCATTCCCATTCTCTGGATCAGTGATTGCTCTGCCCAGAATAAGAAACACTCTGTGACTATTCTGGCCTTCTCTGAAGTCAGGTCGGCCTCTGTGTGTGTGTGTGTGTTGTTGCTTTTGGATGCCTGCGAGGTGGGTAAACATGTGTTCAGAGATACTGGATACGGATAAATACATTCACAGGCGCAGGCTGACACATGGCCGAGCTAATCCTGCTCTCGGTCTCTTCATCTGCCCCTCACGCCCCCTCCCTCTCCGCCTCTCCCCTGGCTCTCCTCCTCCTCTGCTGCATCACTTTGAAAACAAAACTACACAAACCTGAGGATCTAAATGAGGAACGAGGGTGAAGAAGGGAGGAGGATGAGAGGAGTGTTCGGAGGCAGTGCTTTAAACTTGGTAATGACTGACTCCGTCGTGAAGAGCTTCTTAGAGCCTGCAGCTACCATACCCAGGCTTCGAGTGGTCCACTGAAACATAAAGATAAATTAATCATTGGCTTATCTCTTCATCCCTCCTCCACGCCTGCTTTTCCTCAGCTTCCTACAACTACGCTTTTTGTCAACATTACCTTTGTCTGCCTGCAGCATCTCTTTCTTTCTTTCTGCACTCTCTCTTACCTCTTCCCTTCACTCCCATCTGTCTCCTAAATCCTCCCCTTCCTCCACTCCAGTGCGTTGTGCTGATGTGTAATGCTGACCCACTTTATCTGACAAGCAGCGAATAAGGAAGCAATGATGGAGGGAGAGGAAAGATGGAAGGATGGAAGGACTTCTCTCCTCTGCTCCCTGCTGCTGGCGTCCCACTGTGCTTTGTTTAAGGTAAATATTTTTACCACACTGCCCGTACAGCAGCAAGGACTTCCAGCACAGCGGCCCCCCGACTTTCTCCTACCACCCCCATCGAAACCCCTCGCGCCATAAGTTCAAATATTCATATGCCCTCCTATCATATCTCTCTCACTCCCTCCTCAGCTTTCCATTACTCAGTGTGTTTAACCCCCACATCATGCCACTTCTGCCTCTGTAACTCCCCCCACACACGTTTCCATCTTCATCCTAAACATGTTTCACATCTCCATACTTGAACTCCCATATCCCTCAGTGTGCTCATAGCCGCACGAGCGGCAGCACTCTTAGCCTACGTGCTGTATCACTTTCATCATGATACAAGACTGAAATGCACGCAGTCACGTGAACGGAGCGGCACGCTCAATTATGAATGCGCATGTCCCTTGAACAGCAAAAACTCAAAGTCCTGAGCTCACCGAGACAACTTGCAATTGAAAAGACGGATTTATTACAGCAGCAGACAGCATATAGAGTTTGGCTCCGAGCACATCACTCTCCCGCTGAATATGCTGCGCTGGGGGCTGAGAAGTACATAAGGATGTACTTATAATGGTAAATGTCCCCCTGGAGTCTACAGGTGGATGCTGGAGTGGTGGAGGGGTCAGCGCACCTGGCAGTAATATTAATTAAATGATCTGCCAAATTGGGAGATAAGGGTGTTATAGTTAACTTAAACTATAATAAAAACTAAAACTAAGTGTGATTTTCTTTGTGAAATAAAAACTAGTGGAAAATAAAAAGCTTTAATAACTCTGCTGGGAGGGTGTGTGTGTGGTATATACTATATGGTACCTGGTATGTGAGGAGTGTGGGGTATGTATGGAGCAGTGCAACTTGAGTCACTTGCATGACCTAACTTGCTGGCTTCACTCTGAGAATCAGCAAGAATAGCAGTTGCCGCTCGTTCCTTTTTAATAATCAGCTTACGCAACTGTGCCAAAAGTGTCATTTTGGAGGTATTTAATAAAGGCAGAGGAACACTCCTACCATCTCAAATGTTAAGGTCAATGCCTGTGTCATTGTTAATGAACCTATGTGTTGAATTGCTATTCTGTCTGCAGAGAAAACCTCTTTATTACTTGTATCTAAATGCTCTTTTTTTTTTAAAATAAAGAAGAGTCTTTGAGGCTTCTTCTTATTTGGCATGAGATTTGTTTGGGCAGTGTGAGAGCGTGAGACTGAGAGACTTGGCAATCCTTAGTGATGTTCTGTCCAATCTCTTGCATATGGCAAATATAGCACATATGCTGTCGCTGTCATGGGTTAGTTCAAATGAAGCCGCGAGAAATGTTAACATGAAACTGACCCATTTCATCACTTTAACATGCTGATGAAATGAGCAACAGTATGCGTCCCTCTAGAAAGGGATGCAGTGTATGTTAGAATGTGTATGTTAGCCGTATGCATGTGAGGACAAAACAACGCTCCTGCATCAAACCAGAGGCTGCAACAGGAGAGCAACAGTGTAGGAGTGAAGCATGCTAAATTGATGCATGTCCTCTGCATCTCTTCTCTCTTTCCACACATTTTAATCTATTACTCACATTTTACATTTCAATGAAAAACATGCACCTTCTCAGTGTTCCTAAGCACCAAAAATCACATGAAAAAGAGAATATTTTTAATAATGTAGTGCTAAGATATGTATTCTATGACATTTGGGCTCAGTCTCTCTATATTCAACTCAATTCAATTCCATTCAATTTTATTTATACAGCGCCAAATCACAACAAACAGTCGCCTCAAGGCGCTTTTTATTGTAAGGTAAAGACCCTACAGAGTTAATCCAACAATCAAAACGACCCCCTATGAGCAAGCACTTGGCGACAGTGGAAAGGAAAAACTCCCTTTCAACAGGAAGAAACCTCCAGCAGAACCAGGCTCAGGGAGGGGCAGTCATCTACCGCGACCGGTTGGGGCTAAGGAGAGCTACAGATTTGCAATTTTTGCTGATTTATCACACTGAAAGGAATCGTCTTGTGTTCTTTAGAGTTTAGTTGTCCCTGTGTTTTCCACTAGTGTTCCTCTCTTTTGTGTAGAGTCTCTTGTGTCCGTTTTCCTCAGTGTGTCTGCTTCTCCGTGTGTCAAGTCTGAATTAATTCCCTGTCTTCTCTCTTCCTGTCTTATTTTGCCATTCTTGTGTTCTGTGTGTCTTGTGTCATGCTTTGCGTGGGTTAATGCAGTGATGAATGTTTATAGCTTGTGCTGCTACCTACAGTACAAGAGGCTAATAAGAGTTAATAATGTTTTACTATAAGTAAAGCATAAATATGTTCCATTGCCAGAAGGCTTGTTGTGTCTCCCAGCACAGTCTCAAGAGCATGGAGGAGATTCCAGGAGGCAGGCAGTTACTCTGCAGAAGTGTTCACTGCACAGCATCATGGAGCCTGATTGGCAGTTGCCATGGAATACCAGAATTGGCAGCTCCACCACTGGTGACCTGTGCTTTTCACAGATGAGAGCAGGTTCACCCTGAGCACATACAGTATGACAGATGTGAAAGGATCTTGAGAAGCCATGGAGAAAGTTGTGCTACCTGTAACATCATTCATAATGACAAGTGCGGGTCAGTGATGGTCTGGGGAGGCATACCCATGGAGGAATGCAAATGCTAGGGAACGGCACCCTAACTGCTATTAGGTATCAAATGAAACCGTTGGACTCATTGTCAGACCCTATGCTGGTGCAGAGGGTCCTGGGTTTCTCCTGGTGCACCACCAGCATCATGTGGCGAGAGTATGCAGTCAGTTCCTGGAAAATGAAGGGATTGATACCACTGACTGGCCCCACAACCGCCTGACAAATCCAGTAGAGCACCTCTGGTTCATTATGTTTGAGTCCATGCAACGCTGCCAGATTGCACCTCAGACTGTCCAGGAGCTCAGTGATGCCCTGGCAAAGAGCTGGGAGATCCCCCAGGACGTCATGCATTGTGTCATTATGAGCATGCCATCGTCAGGCATGCATGCAAGCACGTGGGGGTTTAATACAAACTACTAAATCACACTCTGAGTTGTTGCAATGAAATTTCAGAAAAACGGACTAGCCTACTGCATCATTTTTTCACTTTGATTTTTGGGGTGTCTTTGAATTCAGCTCTCTGTAGGTTGATAATTTTCATTTCCATCAAACAATGAGGCATCCTTTCATTCCTGACACATTACCCGGTCCCATATCACTGTACATATCCAGCATCTTTTTTCCCATTGGGATCTGACGTTTTCAAAGTGTTCCTTAAGGTTTTTGAGCAGTGTATTTGCATTACTTTTAGTATCAAGCAGTAGGACTTCTCCTATCCAACATAGATAAATTATATGCCGCTAAAATCAATACTTCAGCAATTTGTCTTTGTCCTTTTCTTTGCTTTCCATATTTGTACCTTCAGGAGTGTCTAGAGATTCAAATCAACAGGGAATGGCAAGAAGGACAGGGAGAGAAATGGAGTCAGGAAGATTTAAGGAGGGATGTAATTCATATGGGTGGTGGACAGAAAAGCACGTGGCAAACCTGCCTCTCCTGTCTCTTCCTCTATGAATATTTGATGCAAAGGACTAAAACCAGCATCGTGAACTCTGAAAAAGTGTGACAGCTGAAAATACTCGGAGGAGAGCAGCTTACAACAGCCATCTAGAAGGAAAATGAAGGGAGAGCTGCTACTTAGGGAGGGAGGAATAAGAAAGAAGGGAGCACGTGAGTGTGTAGTGGCATGGTAGGGTTGAGTCACTAAAAGTGTGCTCTGCAGAGACACTGACATTTCTATTATCAGTCAATACAGGAGGAAGAAAAGGGAAATATGAGTGTGAAAATAAAGTGTTTTTGTTTTAATGGTGGTAGCTTTCTTAGGAAAAATAAGATTTTGTCAGTCCATGTGAGGGCCTTTGTGCATCACAGAACGTGCAGGAACACACACAGTAACGCTCGCACACACTTGTGGGCAAGGCCCATTGAAATATTGATGGAAGCTCTCCCCTTGCCATAATGAAAAATCATCCTCCGATAAATGTTTCATCCCTCTTGATGCATCACCTACCCATTTTTAACAGATGAGGCAATTCGCCGCAGAAACACAAACACTGGGGAAATGGGTCTCCCCGCAATTTGTTGCCCTCTGCATTCGACTAAGAGGGACAAGCTGGAGGAGATTTTAAAGCAGAAAGCGAGTGGAAGACAAGAGGAGGGAGCAATTTTTTAAGTCACATCCTCACCCCGGTTGGTCTCCTGCTTGTGCTCTTTAAATAAACAAGATCTGGGGTCTTGACTGTGTGTTTATGAGTTAGTAAATGGCCATTTAGACTATCAGTTGCTGCTAATTAATGCTTTCCAGGGGACCATGATTTGTTGTGCGTTCCAGTTTTACTCCCACACGGCAGTTAGGAGGGGGATTATTGATTATTTGGTGACACAAGCGCTTCATGTAAATGCAAACACTGTCCTTCCTTAGTTTATATTATCTGACTTAATATATATGAGTCTTTTTAAGTTTTACATTTGTCTGCATACTGGAGGGAATAGTTTTTCTAAGCAGGGAACACGTTTGCAGTAGCTCATGGGTCTGGTAATATTAATTTCAAATCATTAATATTTTGGTTATGTTGTGTTTAGAGTTTAGAGTTTTGTAATGTGTGTGCCAGTTTTTTAATGCCAACAGCATAAAGTTTAGGCTAACTGACTGAGACTCCTGCGGTGATTAAAAGGCTCCCCCTCGGTGTCCATGTTCATTTTTTGCTGATAAAATCGGTGTTGCTATGTGGTGATACAACAAAAAATGAGATCTCTGTCTCAACAAGTAATGTCAGTATGCCAGGTTGTGACCTCTGATTTTCTTTAGTATATTATTTGCCCAATGAAAGCTGTATTAAACGTATTTAACTTAACCGCAACCTGGTGGATGTCAAAAGGGGGGTGAAATCAGATTAATTTAAATACAGAATCACTGGACTTTGATAACAGAAAAGTGAACCTGTTTCGGACATCACTGCCAAATATCAATATCTAATGCCAAAACGCTGGGGCAAAACTTGAACAGCAGTTACACGATCTATACACAATCTGTTGTAGAGGAGGTATCCGTTTTTGCAACAGCAGAGCCTTTATAGACCAGAATGAAGGGCAGCCAAAGATGTGCAGCGCTGTGAATGGGAGGTGCGGCTGCTTCTGAGAACTAGGAATTTGAGAGTAGAGTAGAAGTAGACTGAAACACCGTCCTCAAAGGTAAACTGCATTTGTTTACTATACAATGAATTGAGTGTTTCATCGCTCCACCGGCGTTCCATTTTTAGCGGAAACCTGATCCTGCTGGAGGCATGAAAACCTTCCATCACACTTTGCCTGCTGCTTATGTTTTCTGATCTGTAACTGTGCAAAGGAAGCTGCAGCTCATTTCTTTGTAATGATATGCTTCCGCACAGCGTCACATCATTTGCGAGTGAGTCAGCAATAATTTCTTCCCTTCGAAACAACAAAAACCCATCAAGGAAAGCAAACTTTCAATAAAGATTCAAATCCCCAGGCAAATGAGTCGTTTGCCAAGGGGATACAGTACGTGTCTGATAATTTATGCCTCTCTCAAGATTTTACTTTGTCACAGCGTTATATATTACCCAAAGGAACGCACAAAAACAAGAGCTGGAATCTAGCTCTCTGACTTGAATGCTCGCCCATCATTGTGCTGGAATGTTTTATTACCCCTTGGATGTTGAAGCTTACTCAACTTCTGAGGCCTGAAGATAATAAATAAATCTATACAGACAGCCAGCATGTGTAAAAAGTATATGGTTCCTATCAACGTGAGTCTCCGACCCACTAACCCACTTTATACCATACCAATGGTCCATGGCTGAGCCGGGCAATGCGGCATTTGCTGTGCTGCTCACAGCACCTGCTTGCCTATATTTGCACAATCTTTCTATACTATATATATATATATATATATACATAT
>VOQJ01032777.1:10968-25429 GCA_015052665.1 Apistogramma diplotaenia | reverse complement strand
ATGCATTCAAAAATACTAACTCAGGACCACACACACACACACACACACACACACACACACCTATTTAGATGTGACACTGCACACACCTCTGGTGAATACCACGTCCTGCAACGAATCCAAAAATCTTTCACGCGGCGCACAATTAAAATGCAGAATTTCTTCTGAAAATCGAGCTCACAATGCAAACGGCAGCATGAAAAGAAGGATAATCCTCGAGCTTACCAGCTTCCTGAAAAGTACATCATTTTTTGGAAACAATTTCTATTTTAAGAGGAAAAAGGAAACTTTAGAAAATCCCATAAAACATTTGTGCATTTGTTTTTTTATTCTCAGTTAAATCATCTCTCATATACTTTTGTGTATCAAACACCTGCACAAAAGGTAATAATTTCATTTTTTCTGCTGTATTATATAAATAGACGATGAAATGCTTAAACTACGAGGCCACAGACTCACGTGGTAGTTAAACTGAAGGCCCCCAAATTTTATCTAACTGGGTATTTAGTCCCTTCTGAAAACCCACCGTTTGATTTATGTACATAACTGCCTATATATATACACTCATATACACGCTGGGAAAACAGCCATAGGGCAATATGTATATACCCTATCAATGGATACACACACACACACACACACACACACACACACAGTTTTTCTTCAGTTTATTTTTATTTTTTACATTTATTGGAATTGACGACAGCTGCAGCAAACACAAAGAAATAAAAGCTTTCAGGAAACATCGTTTTGATGCTGTTAATATTTTAGTGTATTATGCCGAGTTAATAATGTAGCATTTTTATCTCACATTTGTGTCTATTGTTAACGACTTACATGCTGACCGTCAGCCACAAAAGCTCATTTGTAGGGAAAAGTAGGGAAAAAATGGGAATTTAGGGAATTCTTTTATATTTTTGTGGATCATCACTTGGTACAAATGAATATTATTCCTTTTAATATTTCCATGAACAGCTTTCCCAGGTTTACAGAGTGTTGTAAGTTGATTCTGTGTGTCTTAAAGTTCTCATGAAATTATTATTTAGAGGCGAAAACTATCAAAAATAAAAAGCTGATCTAAATTATGAGATTTTACAATTCAGCAATTTTTATAATCCAGTAAATTCAACAGCGTATCGATCAGCTGTGACGCTGCACAAACAGGGGGCCCACACGGCCCCGAGTCGTCCTTTTTGTCTCAACATGCTGACCTTTCACCTCCAGCACCTCTGCAGGCTCAGCTCATGTATTACACACACAAACAAAAATCCCCGGTATTTTAATTTGGCTGCAAAAGAAAGAAGAGTAATAAAAAAAAAAGACGAGCAGGAGGGAGGGAGCAAACAGGATGGGAAGGGTCAGCTTCCAGATCACACACCCTGCCACAGTATTCCATGAATGGACACACACACATACACACACACACACACACACACAGAAGCAGAGGAACAGAATTCAGGACCAAAGACTCTATTACTTGATAAAACGAGGAGAGTTTATTAATAAATAAAGCCATCACAACAAAATGAAATGCTTCTCAGAGTGGATGTTTTTGAAAAAGGCCTTTTGAGGAATAATTGGTAGGAAACCTCCTCTCCTCTGCAACTGATTATTTTTTCAGCAGATGAAGGACCTTTTTGATATTTTTATGTATGTAGAAAAAAAATGTCAGAAGAAAATGTAAAAATGACAAAATCTTTTCTTACAAGAAAAAAACTGTTTAATCTGCTTCATTTTGCTTTTCTCTCATTTCTGGTACAAACTGAGTCAAGTAAGGCTTTTTATTAATAAATGTATTTTTCAGAACATATCACATGAAATGCAGCTCTGTGTGCGTATTTGAATACATTTATTTCATTCATTCGTGCTCACTTGTGCTGCTGCGGGACCTTTTTTAACTGCATGGAAGCATTTTTCAGACTGAACTTTGAAAAAGGTCCGTTTGATCTGACATCACCACCTTATTTCAGGCCTTAAAATCACAGAACGACACACATGTTGAACCTCAGCAGATTCATGGAACCTGTTTCACTCAGCAGGGTCTCAAACCACCACACGACAGAAAAGTGCCTCTAACAACAAATGACTGTTCATGCACTTTATTTTATTTCACCAGAAACACATTAACCTTGTTGTTGTTTTGATTTTTTAAACTGTAGCCTGATGATATTGAGTGATTTTTAAAGAAAGCATCCTGCAGTGCAGTAAACCCTCGTTCGCTGCCTTCCTGTTCCTGGTTTATCAGCAGCTTTATTTCACAGCTCTTTGTGCAAACACAGATTATAAAACCTTATTTAAAGAGGGACTGCAAACTCTACAAATCTCTGATAAAGACTTCTCTCACCACGAGAGGCGAGCGTCGGAGGCTCCATGAAAAACACCTTTCTGGTTCTTTCTCAAAGCCTCAAACAGATATTCTACAGGTTTTCTCGAGGAGCTCCTTCGCTGATGAACAACAATGAAACTTCACCTCGGATGAAGGTGTTTCACAATCATCTCTTTGTATCAGCTGTCAGAAAAATTCAAAAACAGGATTGTCTCAGATCTTAAATGGAGCCTTCAAAGGAGATTTCAGAAGTTGCTCCTCCTTGCAGCCAGCTCAGAAACCCCACAGAGACATTTACTTACAAACCTTAAGAAGAGGGCTGGCTGAGAGGAGGCTAAGATACTGGCACTTGTTGGATTATGCTGGCTGCAGAGGTACAAAAGGTGGCAAAATCAGTCCATTCCTCTGAATAAAGGCCCATAGAGAAGTCGGTGAGGCAGGAAGACCAAATCCCCACTAATCCACAATGCACAGAGAGTGAGGGGAAGCACAAATCAGCTCCATTACAAACTGAGAGCTAACAGGAACCAGGAAGCTTGACTGGGGTATTTGCTATAATGACACAGCTTGTTAACAGAGCCTGAACTAAACTTACTCATAGTCACCTAGGCTTGATTCAGATCCTGGGAGTCTGCCTCATCAGCGCCTCAGTCCTTGTATAAAGGCCTGGTCATCCAGGTCATCCCAAAATCAAACATGATTTTCTCGCCTGTAGAGCTATTCATCCATCCAGACTGCTGGTGTGCACAAGTCTGCCTTCTCCTGGATATAACAGAGCAGCCTAAACGTCACGTTAGAGACAGAGCACGACCACTGTGATTTACACTGTGATTTACACAGATGCTTCTTGCAGCCACAGTCAGGTCAAGCCACTTCTCAGTATGTTTTGATACCTGTGGGAAGCTTACCTTCAGGGCTTTCTAACACATTACCATTTCTGAGAAGATCCACACAGAAGGGGATCCATTCATGCGCCGCGCTGACCTTGTCACTCTTCATATTCCTGCTGAAAAGTCTTTCTTGCAGAAGTTCTGAAGGCAAACGTCTCCCACTACAAACTTTTCCTCAAAGCTGCAGCGTGATTGGTCAGTGGCAAAGGACCATTAATTATGATATTACAGGAAGAACACCGACGTGATATCAGATACACCGCAAAACATCGGGGCACCTAATGGAGGAAGCTGGGAACGTTTCTACTTCCTGTGCCGAGAGCGAAACGACCAAAGAGACAGAAAGGAAGAGCCAGCCCAAGACAAAGCAATCCACTCGACATCTTCAGATCAATACAAGGCTACTGTGTAAACGAGGGTTTGTATTTTCCTCTTATTTAATTAGCTCTGCTATGTTAATGTTAATCTTAATTAGTTTAATAAAGTTTCATTAACTGCGGCACAACAAACAGAGCGATAACATCAGTTAGTGCGTGAGCAGCAATAACTGCAGCCTCGGTGCAGAGCGAGCAGTACTTCTCCTGTCAGTCACTCCAGTCAGCTGTTGGGAAGAGGCGCCGTTTTCTCTCTGCGCGCCCGATCGCGTCCGCTACACCTGACGGCTATCGGCCGCTGGTCTTCCTCTGCGATTCGGCAAACGGCAAAAGATGAAAACTGCTGAAGGAGTCACTGTCAGTGTCTTGACTCTTTCTCTCGGAGGGTGAGAGAGACGTCAAGTCTGTTTCTGCGTGAAAGGAAACACTCAGACGACATGATCTCCTCTGACACCCATATAATGGGTCCATTTTAATAAAGTATGTGACTAATAGCGCAATTTGACGAGGATGGCAAAGAGAGAGGAGAGACAGGAGAGATGGAGAGGTGGGGGGGGGGGGTGAAGATGGATAGAAGAAGGGTTAAACTCCCTCTTCCTGCGAATGAGCGTGTGTGTGATGGGGGGAGGGTTGGACTGTGCAGACATGAATCATTCGGAGCGATTCAAGCGTTTCCATGACACCACCGGGCACCGGTCCAGAAGTTTCTACAAAGTCTGAAAGGTAGTGACACACACACACACACACACACACACACACTAACAGACACTCTGAAACCATGCTGCCAGCTCTGAATTTGAAGCCATCTACGCATCTATTTATTCATGGTGTTGTCTTCCAGTGTAAAGCGTAACATTTTTTAAGGGGAGATCAACATTAATTTAACAGACGATAGTCGATGAGTAACAGACAACCCTCCCACCCCGCACACGCCACCACCCTTCAGTCCCAGCAGGCACCGATGTCTTGGCACCACGGCGAGTGAATACATCAAACAACAGATGAACGTATACGAGCGACGAGGACGACTCGAGAGACGCAGCATCCAGGCTACATCTGCTGGCTTCTGCCTTCAGCCACGGAGGAACCGATCAGGCTGCTGATTGGACTCCGCATTCACTGCTTTACGTGCATGTTTACTTATTGTATAGAAGAGGTTAGATCATGAAAAAAATCACAAGTCTGGACTCTGCAGTAGGTCTGCATGTTTAAATGTCCACAGTAATCCTTTCCATCGTGTGCTGGGCCTTGGTGCAGCCTCGGCGTCCAGCTCCCAGCTACACTGCCTACCCCTCATGAACAGAAGGTGGAAACAGCAGGTTAGTGGGTCTTCATATTTCCGCTCTCAGTGACATCAAACGGAGCCACGAGCAGGGAAAAAAAGTGCCTGAACCCTGAGCTCTGGTCGAATGAAAACATACAAATAAACTATAAGTAAAGAAACACTGCAGTATATTTCCCTCCTGCACACACACCACACGGAGGCTGTGGCCAGCTGAATTATGGATAAAGTCTGTACTTCTGACAAACGACAGCTCTATCATGCTGCCCGAGGGGCCTCAGATATTTTTCAGTCTCGACTTAATCAGTGAAAAGAAATGATATAATCAAAGTAATTTCATAATAAATGAAAAATAATAATTTTAAATCTAAGTGTTGGTCTCTGTGGAGGTTTTCTACACTATCCAGGACCACTGACACATCTGGCTTGTGTAACAAACCAAACAAAGTGTGTGGAGTTTAGGGAGTTGTGTTTATCTTGGCTGTGGTTGATCTCTCGTGCTGATAGACAGAACCACATCCATTAGGACCAGCAGCGTTACCACGGCGCTCCGCTGCTCGCACCGCCGCAGCAGCTCGCCGAACACAAGTGACCACTGAGCCGTCCGTGCATATGAATCTATCAGGTAAAAAGCAACTTTGAAAAGAGTAGAAAGTTGCTGTTGTGTGTACAACACATGATTTTAAAACAAGAAACCTGCGAGCAACCCACACACGTATAAAAACAATACACAGCTTCAACGCTGAAACAAAGCTCGTCACAAAAGAACCTGAATTACTAACACGAAGTTTACAAGCTGAACAAAATCCTGTGCTGCTTCTTCCGGAGTCCAAAAACAACATCTGCCACCAAAAACAGACTCCAAAGAGAAAAAAAAACTTTGACAAGTCCGGTGTTTTAAAACCATCCAGCAAAAAAACCCCAAAAACTCATGAAATCAGTATTTAATAAACAAAACAACACCAGTTTTCAGTCCCGTGTCACCTTGTTTCCCTCTCTTTTGAGGAAGCCTGGAGGCTTCTGCAGTTCCTAATGCAACGTTCCAAATCCAGCAAGATTCCTACTGCAGCATTATTTCCTTCATCCACCGCTCCCTCTACAAGCAGCGGATTGAGCCTTCACTAACAGGTGGAGCACAGATAAATGCTGTTTGCAGTGCAGTAATGTTACTTCTAAAAGTATTGCCACTAAAAAGTATTTTGTTACATTGTTACCTGCTGGGAAACGTTAATCATCAGGGTACTTTTGCTTTACCAAAAATAAGCACCTGTTTGAAATGAGCGTGCACATGTTGGCTGTACTGTAGCCTGCTGGGCACTTACACGACGGCAGCTTCGTCTCAGCAGCATCTCTCCCACCGCCGAACCCCCAACTAGCTCGTTGACTTTTCTTGGAGGGACAGATTTAACCGGTTAAAGTAATCTGAGTACACTAACGAGCTACTTTGTATCACACAGAGGATTCTGAGAGTCAGGTAAAAATAGCAGGAGGGGAATACGGTGCATTGGGTAACTATTTTGGACACAGTCCCCTTGAATCACGCTGATCTCCCGTAAAGGAAATGAAGGAGCTCCTCTCCAAAGCAGCATGTTGGTGGCAGTGAGGCAGCAAACAAAGGTAAAGCAAAATCAAGTTAATTATAATATAGACCACAATCACATATTTACCTCAAAGGGATCCTGTTTCAAACACAGGAGTCTCTACAGAACACACTGTACACTGTGGCACTGGGACCCAGCCAAAGAGTCTCTGCTGGGAACCATTTACCTCCATTTACTGGAGCCGAGTCTCCTTTTCAGTTTGGTGGCAGTAAATCTAACAAGGCGACTTAATTACCTCACAGAAGAGGATAAATGTGATGTATCTGATAGTGCAAAAAGCATCACAATTTAAAGTAAAAATGCATGTTTCTGCAGAACACGACGATGTTTCAGCGTCGATGTGCTTGTGCGTTTGCGGCGCTCAAACAGACTGAAAATTCAGCCGCAGCCATCACACTTGCTCCCTGTTCATGTGAATGAGACCCAAAGAACAGGCCCCCCTCCCTCGTAACCAAACAGCCTTCATTATCCAGAGCCCCCACCCCACACTCATTGCATCCAAGCACCCTCGCTCACCCCTCCTCCACCCTGGAATCAATAGACAAACAACACAAACAACAACGAGGCGACGAACAGGGCGACGCCACCAAACTGTCCAAACAGCAGGACTTTAACACAACTATTCAGACGAATGCTCCGCGAGCAGCACGCTCTACAGGCGGCACGCTGTGTGCACCGCACACCAAACAGAAAGAGGGGCAAAAATTTTTCCTTCCTTTCATAATTTCATGCGACTCCAATTTCAAAATTTTCTTCCACGAAGCTTCGAAACGTCGTCGACTCGCAGCAGAACGTGTGTGTGTGGCGCGAGTGTGTCGAGGTGTGTTTTCTCTGTGTGTTGGTCTCAGACAAAACAGGGCTGCTGAAATGCGGCAGGCACTGCAGATTTTTGTTGGCTGGCTGACAACGCCGTGCCAGTGCCAAGCCCCGACGGCGGAAACGACTAAAAGACGCATAAGGCTGGCATTAGAGCCCCAAATCTCCTCTCCCCCCCCCTCCATCCCGCCTTCTCTTTTCTCCTTCTCTTTTCTCGCTCCGTGGCACGGCGTTTACTTTGGTCCGGGTCTGACTCGATTTGGCAACGTTCACTTTGCCATCCGCGAGTTTATCAGGCGGTTTTCATTTCGCTCTGATCGTACGGGAGCACGAGGGGGGCGGAAAACGTGGCACCTGAAACACAGCAGGAGGTGCAGGTAGACTGCCGCGTTGATGTGGCATTTGGCTTTTTGGACATCACCTTTTTTTCCCACTTGAACCCCCTCCGCCCCATCCTCCCTTCGTAAGTGTCACCGAATGTTAAATTTGAAGGGTTTGATTTTTTTGCTCAGGGTTTACAGTCTCCCCGCCATATCTGCCGTCTTTGTCTTGAGGATTTTGGGCAGCACTTCCACAAATACCTCGGACACAAAAGCATCTGGAGTTACATCCACGAGGCACTGAGCCCATGTTCCTCCTAAAACCTAAAACAAATGAAGAAAACAACACACTCCAATTATGCTCCCAAGACAATAAAACACAGCAAAAAAATCTCCTGTAAAACATTCAGGATTACCAACAACTAAAAGCCCAATTCTGTCTTTGGAGTCCATTATTGATAGAACAATATTTAGCTGCGGAGTAAACAAAGGCGGGATGCTCCAGTCGTAGCTGTAAATTGTGTTTGAGCATTGTTCGGCAGACAGATGACGACTGCTAATGTTGAATTAAAAAGGTTCTTAGAGGTGGATTTAACACGTTTCTTCTTGTCTTCGGGGTTGAGACGGAAGGCGAACGACGTGGGGAGACAAAGAGAGAGGTAGCAACGAGAGAAAAAGTGTGAAATTCTGAATTAGCGGCACAATATGGAAGTATTAAAGTGCAGCACAATGAGAAGTGAGAGCTAGACAGCAGAGTGCTGCTCACTGACACTGACTAAATAAAGACGCCGTCTCCAGGCTCGCAGGGTTTTTATGTGTCAAGCAGAAAAAGGGCCGGGAAACCAGCCGGCTGTGAAACACGGACACAGCTTGTTTCTTATGATATAAAAATACGTGTACGTGTTTCCTGACCTGACACTTCACGCTCACACTGCAATATTCAAATGTGTCATCCCTGTTCATGCGGGTTGCACCTTTTCCAGTCTATTTATAGGATGTCTTATGCCATATACTGCTATTTTCAGTAAAATAATTCTTTAGAGATTGTTTGTTTTATGTCTGCATATCCAAAGATTTTAACACGGGAGTATTTGTCCTCCCTCCACAGACGCATCCCAATAGGTTGTTTGTGCAAGATTTCTTAAATCTAGGTTTTTAAATCTTACAATATAACACCATATGGTTAACGATGCTTACACGAGCCAAATAAGGTAATTGGCCAGAGAACAACCAGCCAACCAATCAGGTCCGAGTGTCAGCGTTAAGTGCCAGGAATATATAAAAGATCCTAATGTGAAACACTGGCAAACAAAAAAAAATGTTGAATGATGGATTTGTTCTTTTATTTTTCTTACTTTTGAGTGAAATTAATTTTTTAAATTAGGAAATGTCCTTGGAGTGCCCTTCACGCTTCGAGGGCTGCACGCAGGAATGTTGCCAAGGGTCAGCTGCCCTGAACCAGACCCGGAAGCTCTTTTTTTTTCCCAGTATTTGCTAACATTTGGGCAATTAGCAGCTTCAGTTTGCAGTGCAGGCCAGTGGACGTAACTGATGCACATGCAGCAGATTCACTCTGATACAGAAGAAAACAGCATCTGATCATTAACTCAAATCAGATTTGTAAAATACATTTGATTTTTTTAAATTCAGTGGTTTCCGGGTGGTGAAGACGATAAGCTTTAGAACCCTTTAGCGTGATTTTGATCAGCGCTTCGTGTTTCTGAGGACTGATTGGGAAGCACGGCAGTGTTTTCTCCTGCCTCGTTCAACCTCTCTGTCTCGCTCCCTGTGGGAGGTGAGGAGGAGGAGGCGACCCCGGAGAGACGGATAGCGGGTCAGGTGCTGTCAGATTGGAGAGGGCAAAGGTCAAAGGATCCCGGGGTTCAGCATCACACTCTGATTTTCTCCTGTCACTGTCACGGTTGGCTGTCTCTGATGAGTTCCAGTCAGTTTCCTTTTGCTTTTTTACCCCAGTAGATCTTTTTAATTCCTTTTTTATAATTTTTCTTTCTCTCTTTTTTCTTCTATTTATTATTTAAAATCATTTCACTTCCTCTTTTTGATATTATTAGGCAGGTACAGAAAAATCCCCTGCAGGAACAGAAACTGCATGAATCTTTTTCTATGAAACATTAAAAAAACCTTATAGATACAATTTGTTTGGTGACAATCTGATGTCACGAAGCCCTAAAAAAGAATGAAGAGGCCTCACAGATCTGCTGAACCAACTCTTCCCTCAGGTCACTTTATTCCTCCACATTGACATCTGCTTTAGTGACCTCCTGCCTTCAAAATTTAGGATTTCTCTCCTTCACTTTCCACCATATTTTTCTTTTCCTCCCGTCTTTCTCCCATTCTCCCTCGTCATCACAGACAGACCTCTTCCTCCACCCCGACTTAATGCCTGTATTTAGACAAATGTGACAGCGTCTG
This sequence comes from Apistogramma diplotaenia, assembly GCA_015052665.1. NCBI lineage: Eukaryota > Metazoa > Chordata > Actinopteri > Cichliformes > Cichlidae > Apistogramma > Apistogramma diplotaenia. The sequence goes on along the minus strand of VOQJ01032777.1, from coordinate 15,390 downwards.
AACACCTGGTCGGCTGTAATATGAGGGGTAGCCTACTGCTGTAGACGTGGGAGCCGCATCACAGCGCTGATGTGCTCTGTGTGATTTCAGCATGACCACCTGGCTGCAAAATAATGACATATCTGCTCCCACACACTGTTCGGGAGCCGGTGATCAGAGCGGCTCTGTCGCAGCAGGGCAGACCCCACCTGACATCGCACGGCGAGGGAGGGGAGAAGAGGGTGGAAATGGATGGACAGCGGGAGAATGGACGGGGACGGAGGAGGGAGGAGAGAGGAGCCATCTGAGCGCCGCGCACGATGGCAGTCGCCTGCTTTCCTCAACAATTTGTGAATAAACTCCTTAAAGCCCCAATCAGCTCTAATAACAAAAAGACTTTAGTACTGTGGGCACCATATTGCCTTTATTAGAATTCACTCACCACAGGTCAGAAATTATAATCAGTAGCAGCCAGTTTTCATAAGCTCAAAGGCTCACGAAGAACAAAGGCATCATTTCACTGACACCAGTTGAAAGGCAAGGAAACAAAAAGAGTGGGAAAAACAAAACCTCTCCCTGGCTAAAGCCACAATTTGCCTTTTCTGAAGGCCAAACTGTGATCCACAAAATATGCTTATTTGAGAATAAAACAATGCAGAGGATCACCAAAGGGGCAGAGCAGCAAAATCCAGACGTACACGAGAATTATTCTTATGCAGATCTGTTATTAATGATCTCGTCATATTGTCGAGCGTAATCAGTTACGAGCTGAAAGGAGAAAAAAAACGTTCACGTTAGCTGATACTTCTCAGGCCATTTGGTCCAAATAAGCACCGAAGTGTCAACAAATTGTAACAACAGTCGTTTCAAGATGCTTAATAGTGTGAGATAAAGACCCTATAATAATACTGAAAATCCCAACAATCAGATGACCCGTATGAGCAAGCACTTGGTGACTGTGGGAAGGAAAAACTCCCTTTTAACAGGAAGAAACCGCCGTCAGACCCAGGCTCTGGTTGGGGGTGAGGGGAGAGACATGCTGCGGGGGAAGAGATCAAATTAAACTGGTGATTAAATGTAATCACATAAACACATGGAGAGTGAAAAAGAAGGAACTCATGGACCCCCACCCCAAACCCCCAGCAGCCTAGGCCTATTGCAGCATAACTAAGGAGGGTTCAGGGTCACCTGATCCAGCCCTAACTATAAGCTTTATCATAAAGGAAAGTTTGAAGCCTGATCTTAAAAGTAGAGAGGGTGTCTGTCTCCTGAATCCAAACTGGGAGCTGGTTCCACAGAAGAGGGGCCTGAAAGCTGAAGGCTCCGCCTCCCATTCTACTCTTAAGTATCCTAGCAACCACAAGTAAGCCAGCAGTCTGAGAGCGAAGTGCTCTGCTGGGGTGATATGGTACTATGAGGTCTTTAAGATAAGATGGGCCTGATTATTCAAGGACTTTTTTCAGACTGCATGAGTTTGGGTAAAGGCTCAAGATGTGAGCACAAGGTGCACCACACAAAGTCAGGAGAATCAGAGTGGGACATTACACCACATTACTATACATTATTATCTGAAAACACTGTTTCTCACACGTAGCACACAGCAGGACGTGGTGTTTAGGAGCAGGCAGCTTAATTGTCCAATAATGTCTAGAACAGTACAGGGCTCCAGTACATGTGTAAAAACAGCTTAAGTAGCAACTGTGCTTTCACATCATTATTCAGTGTTGATCTTAGTAATATCCTGCTTGGGAAGTTGGCTGTTGCTAGGTGCTTTGAGTTTTTCATGTTGTAAGAAATAAAATCACATTTTGAGAATCACTGTTTCTTTAAGTTGTAACTTTAAGTCATCTCAACCGCACTGAGCCACTAAAATAACAGGTTTTATTAAATCCATCACACACACACACACACACACCTGACAGTATCACTGCTTTTCTCCACCCATTGAGGTGGGCTGGGATTTGAACCGGTCACCCTGGCAGATTTGGGGCGGTTTAACACTAACAGCGTGGTTTTTCAGCTCTTTGTCAGCTCTGTTCCCATTCAGCGTGTGCCAGCAGAGACTGTGCCCGCTGCTTTCACATGGCACTGTCCTGGAAGCGTGGGAAAAAAAGGGAAAAGCTACCACTCTACCCTCGTCTGCTGCCATGGAAACTAACCAACGGTCGGGACATTAAGGCAGTGATACGCAGGGAAACTTTGTGGGCCGCCCTGGCAGCCTGGCCACTCTATTTTCCTCCCCCTCTCTCTCAGGTTCACCCCTTTTCTCCTTCAGCTTTGTCTTTACGTTTTAGCACTCTGGTGCACCTCCATCATGGAGATCGATCTGATTATTATTTAACTTTAAAGTGGACACAAGCTTTTTTTCTTTTTATAAGCTGTTTGATTATTTTTGTCTATAAAGTGTCAGGTTACAGCAAGAAAAGCTCCACTGTGAGGGAAACACTGGTGAACGCGCCTCGGATCACTGAACAAATCTCCCACAGAAACGCACCAAAATTAAAGGTGAACCAGTCGTTCCTGATCGATCGCATCACTTTCGGTTGTTTCATATCCCTCCTTTTTATTTATTGATGTGTGCAAATAGATCTCCAGCCAGTGCCCAGTCTCCCATAATTATAGTGTGCATATGTGTGTGGCAAAGGGAGCAGGTGATTGGTTGGCAACAGCTGGGGAAAGATGGGAGAGCACAGCTGCAAGAGGAGAGGAGAGGAGAGGAGAGGAGAGGAGAGGAGAGGAGAGGAGAGCAGTTTCACTCATTTATTTGGAGATGTGTTTGTGGCTATCTGGTAAATCCAATATTTACTCACTTTTAGTTGTTTAGTTTCAGTAGTTTTTCCGTCTCTATCAGCTCCTGAGGGAAATATCTGCTTCTTTGGTCTCTAAATGCTGTACTATGCCTACCAGCTAGCCTCTGAGAGTGCCTGCTCGCTGCTGAGCAGGTCGAGCACAGTGAAGCTTTCAGCTGAAAACAGCTGCCTGTGGTGGCTAAAAGGAGAGCCGTGAGAGTGAACCAAAGCAGCAAAGTAAAAACGGAGAAATCTCAGTCAAGCAGAGGAGAGCTGCTGATTCAGGAGGTGGCTCTCTGTGGGAGGAACCTCTTTCACACTCCCACTCATGTATTTATGAAAAAAATATTGATTATAGTGATGAAGTGTCAAATCTTAACGTCTAAGCAGAAACGGTACTCTCACTACAAATTTGGCAATATGCAGCTCACATTAATGATTGCCAATCATGTCATTGATTAGTCTGCCTTAATTATAGCAGTTTGTAAATAAGTAGTAGCAGAACGGCAGAGGCTAATGTGATCAGCTGATCATAAAGAAATAAAACCCATGAGGGCTGAAACCAGAGATTTGTGTAAATGTGAACCTGATTCCATGTTTACTGAGAACCAATCAGAGTGCTAGAATGAAACAGCCTGGAAGTGACTGCCACACCACCCAAAACGAAGCTCAGTGTGTGTGTGTTCAGTGCATGTTAGGGCTGATTTTGCTTCATGATCCCTCATCCCACAGCCGAAAGCATCGGCAGCCATCATCAAACACACACACACACACACACACACACACACACACACACACACACACACACACACGACACGAGCAGCAAGCTAGCGCTTAAAGCAAAACTGGGCTTCCATGGCCATCCATTATCACTGACAAGCTAAATGTACCATGCTACACCATATGGTACAGAGAAAGAGAGGGAGATAGAGAGAGACCGGAGTGAAGTGGAGAAGGAGAGGCTGAGCGGGAGAGGGAAAGAGAGAGCTCAAAGAACGAGGAAAGGGAGGAAAAAAGAAAAGCAGGGAGGATATAGAGCATTACAATCAAGGTGTGTGTTTTTAAGCGGCACCTCGCTCTATTTAAGTAACACAATGGATGGATGGATGGATGTTCCTCCAACAAACACTGTGCTATTTGCACTGTTACTCAGCATTAACCAGGCTCTTTTTAACCCTGTGATCACAGCATGCCGAGCTGCCCGAACCCCTAACACGACTTCTTCAAAACCACTTTTGAAAATAAAAAATAACGCCATAAAGAGCCTGGAGATCAGCGTTAGGGCCTCGACGCAGAGCTGCTGAAAGAGCAGTGAATGGGAAGATGCTTGAGACACACGATGAGCCGAAGCCTCTCCAGTAGAATTCCCTGAAGTGTTACTGCTCGTCTTCCAGTGTTAAAGCTTAAAGCTGCTCTGCATTTGTCCCAATTTAGAAAGCTCAGTGAGTGTTGCCTGAAAAATTTGCTCCGAGCCAATCACATGCTAATGATGCCACGGCGAGATTTTAGTAGATAATTTCTTTGTGTTACGACGGAGGTGAAACATTCGGGGCAGTGACCTCATTTATTGTTTAAATTGAAAACATCGGGGTTAGCTTCCATCTTCTCGAAGGTACCTTGGAGTGGGGGGGGGGGGGGCTTTGCATTTCTAAAC
>VOQJ01032777.1:0-10948 GCA_015052665.1 Apistogramma diplotaenia | reverse complement strand
TTTGAGGAGGGGGGGGGGGGGGGGGGGGGGGGGGGGGGTACTGCATATCTCAATCACACAAACAGAAACTGAATTTCAAACATGGCAGCATGGACAGAAAAATCTGCACAGTAACAACAGCAGCAGAAAAGAAGTTGGAACTTCTTTTTCCTTAAAAACTGGCTGTCTGAAACACACACACACACACACACACACACACACACACAGAGTTGGAGAGGCTGTTACCTAAAAGCTTGCCACAGGAAACATCTGCTCAGACAAAACAGACACATTCAGTTTAGACAAAACCACAAAGAGAGCACCTCCACACACACACACACACACACACACACACAGCTACAGTAACAGATATAATGCAGTTAGCGTGAGGCACCTAAAATCCCAGTAGCAATAAATTTTTCCGTGTTTATGTAATTACAATGTAACAAATGCGATTTGACTATTTTGTTTGATTTTTTTCATGTGTCAGCAAATCAAAATGTGGCAACGTCAGAGTGGTGTCAGCGCTGGCTGCAGGTGCAGTCATCGCTCATGTGTTAGAACAATATACAGACGAGGACATGAGGGAATCCTGCGCCGCATCGCAGGATTCAAAAACTTTCATTTTCTCAGAAAGACAAAGAAAAGAAACAAAACATGAGGAGGAGGTAAAAGAAGAAGGGCAAGAAAAAATTTAATACCACAAACTTGAAGGAAAGATGTATAAACAGAGCAACAGAATGAGGGAAAGACAAAAGGATAAAAAAAGAAAAGAAAGAGGAAGAGAAGGTAAAAGACTAATGAAGGGAAGCATGGAGCAAAGAGCAGAGGGACACAAGTGGGGTTTAAAATAGGAAGCAAGCAAACGAGGAGCACGAGGAGAGTAAACAAAGGAGAGAAAAGGACAGGTGGAGCCAAATGGAGGGAGGAAGAAAGAAAACCAGAATGGAGGCGCCTGACTCTGAGATAGAGATGGGAAAACAGGGGGAAAGGAGAAGGGAAAAAGAGAGATGGGCAGGTTGCATAAGTGCCAAACTATCAGTCATTACAGCTAAGAATGACAACACACACACACACACACACACACATGCACACGCTGTATTTTTACTTTTCAGCATCCAAATGTTTGAGTTCATTAAGCGACTGGTTTGTTTTAACATTTTCACTTTTTCTGAAATTCCTTCGTTGGTTCTTCTTGGATACCTCTTTCCAGGGTGCACACACTAACACAGACACACACACAAAATAACACAAACACTAACACACACAACCATTTTCACAACAAAGAGTGAGACCGTGCCATGCTGCTGCAGAGGGGGCAGTGCCACGTTGGCAAAGCCCAGGGGGCAACTGCTATCTCGTGCCAACACTTCTCTCTCTCTCACACACACACACGCGCGCACACACACTCTTAACGTATCAGTATTCCGGCATCGTTGCAGTCGACTCCTCCGCCTGCTTTGTGTGGCTTCGTGTTCGACACCCTCCTCAGTTTCTACAGACGCTGCATTAAAAACCTTTCTGACATGAATCAAACACACCTGAACAGAAACGGTTCTTTTTCTTTGTGTAATCCAGAAGTGAAGAACCTGGAGTCAAATATCAAATAACAAGCTACTGTTTTTTTTCAGCTGACATGTTTAACATAATGTGTTTTACTCAGAAGATCACGAAACCAGGATTATTGTTCTAAACATCACACTAAATGCATTTTCTGCCTTTTCACTTTAAACAGACATCACGAGGAGCTGAAGCCGACACACACACAGCACTTTACAGAGATTATCCTGCTTTAACCTGGCCGACACCATCTAATCTCCGCTCTTTTATTCTTCCTATGGATTAACATGCACTCTCCTGCTCTCTTTTGTCTTTTATCTACCATGATATCATTTATAAACTTCACTCAACACCACTTATGTTTGATTATCATGCACATTTAATCCAAGTACTTTAAAGGGCACAAAGTGCACCTTTACAGCCAGTTTAAGGTCGAATAAGTCCTTTCACAGGTTGAAACACTGACCTCTGTACAGTGATGGGTCAGTTTATGGTGCTTTACGTAAACACAGTCAGCAAAGTGAATAATGTAACCAGTTTGGTGGTAAATGTATCAAGAAGCTAAGAATGAAAGATTTAGCTAACTTTTCAAACAAGTCACAATAACGAGCGCGTTTCAGCTAACTGAGAAAAATGATGATCGTGTAACAAACAAAGCTTTAAAAATCTGATAACTGCTCGAGTCACTTTATTCCTGTAGGCTAACTTATCAAAATACATGGTGTTTGTCTGTAATTGGTGATTAGTGCAGGTGAGTTCACCTCTGCAGCTTTAAACTGAGGAAGCAAAACCAAACTGTTGCATCATCTATTCTCTTTTGCTCTGCGCGTCTTTTATAAAACAGCAGATCTTATCTAATAAGCCGGATGTCGTACAGATGCACAGTTAGCAGCCGTTAGTGGGAAAACTCAGATTTCTGTTTTCTGCATTAAAACGACTCCGAGCCGATTACAGAGGACAAACCTCAACGAAACCTTGGACTTAGTTTGTGCCACGAATTCTCGAGTCTTAAAACTAATGATGTCATCCACCAGTACAGAAGAGACCAAAACCCGAACAAGCTCCGAGGGGTTTCTAACACGGATGCAGACAGCGGCCACACAACCACCACAAAAACCTCCAGAACAGAACCTGCAGATTAAACTGACATCATGTTGCTGAATATTGTTATTACACAGGCTGGAGACAATAGCAAGCTGCTGCCGCTGAGTGAAGAGCAAAATATCACCATTAGCTGTGTTCAGGTGCCAAACCACAGATACTGTTATCTGTCAGTATCATCTCACACACACGCTCGGAGTGATAAGCTCCCGCTGAAGCTCTGACTTTACGCTCTCACAGGTGTACAGCAGCATTCCCCAGAGGGAGCGTCTGCCTCTCTTTGTCTGCGACACACACTTCATCATGTTCAAGTCAGATTTAGTGACGTCGAAGCCTCCAAAACAAGACAAATTACAGGCCAACATCGAAGCCCGAGCTGGACGAATCGTTTGTTTGTTTGTTATATTTGTGGAGTAAAGATGTTGGTATAAGCATAATGTGCAAAATGTGAATGTGGGACGAAAGGTCCCCTTTATTCTGGGGGGGTGGGGTTGATGTTACCACCAGACACGTGGGATAAAATATCCAGAGACCCTGGAAGTTTTTCACTTTCGGGATATGAAGCAGGTCTGTGAGTCCGCTAAGAAGGAAAAATCATCTGAGAAGTCAGTTTTAAAAGAACTCAGCGAGCACCATCTGTACGTCAGTTGGTGCAGATTTTAGCACTGTGCCCTCACAGCGAGACCTTCTTAAAGTCTTCTAAGCTGGCCGTGGGTGCAGAAGTGAAACAGAAGAAGCTTCGAGGGCTTCAGCAAAACTGGGAAAGTGCTGAAAAAATGCATTTCCAGGCAGAACCAGGGTGAGCAGATCCATGATCTAAATGTGGAACAGTGGAAAAGGAAACTATTTTTCAGGCAAGTCTTCTTAGTCTCATATATTTGCATTTAAAACTGTTAACTGTCTTTGCCTGGCCATCGGTGAGGATCATCCAGCAGTTCCACCCAAATCCGTGTGGCTCGTGACCTTATTCTGATTTCTTTGTTCAAAACCGTCCAATTAAAGGCAGAATCCAGAAAAGACTTGTCAGGAAACGGTTTCCGGCCACCCGTGGTGTGTGAACACCTGTATGCACACCTGTGCCACACGAACCATTGTTGCAATAATACATGTAGCTTAAAAGGTTTAAGACTGGTCTCTGTAAGGTGAGTAAGTTGTTACTGCACTGACCCTCCCCCATTGTTTCCTTTCCTTCACATCTCTTTTCCTACACCTTTGTCTCCTCCATTCACATTTTACTCTCCTCCATCCTTGTTTCCATCGCCTGCTTCTTCACTCGTGTCACTCTGCATGCTTTCCTGTAACTTTCTGCTGGCCTCTCGCTATTTGACTCTGCTGTTCGAGCTTTCTCTGTATCTCTTGCTGCCCGTCTTCCTTTCATCTCTCGCCATCTGCCTTCCTCCATCTCCATTTTCCTCCCTCTCTAACTCTTTTCGTCTCACCTCTCCCCCCCGCCCCTCCCGCTCGTCTCACTAAAAACTTGGCAGTGATCCCCGTCGCGTTTTTTCCCCCTCTCGTTCTCTCTCTCCACTACTCGTTTGGGGGATTGCGAATGAATGCGATCCAATCTAGACCTCGGCTAAGAGACATGAATTTTCATTAATTACAACCTTGTCAGCAAAAGCATTATGGGAGCTGAATATGAAAATGCTAATGAGGGGAGCTCATTTGCATATTTTTCTTTGTTGGAATGTCATTAATTATTACGTTTTATGATGATGAATGCAGCTGTCGATGGTTGGCCCTCCATGCCTAATTAGCTATCAGAAAATCCTCCGATCAGAAAAATGGATAGGGATCCCAAACTTTACTTTTCATTTTGCCCCTCTTTCACTTCCTCTCTGTCACTCTATCCCTGTTATTTACTAAGTGCTTTTATTATCACATTAAAGACCATTACACTCTCATTCTTCCTGTTTCACTATCATGTTCCCTTTTTTCTTTTGGCTCTTCCTTTTACTCTCTTTCTTCTTCCTCTACCACTTGAACCCCCCCCGCCCCACACACACACACACACACTATGTGTTAATGCATGTAGCCTTACCTGAAATCTAGCCTGTTTGTTGGAGGCAGGTCAGCTTCCACTGAACATTAGTTCTTTTTTTGTTGCTCATATCCGAACAGTCTTTGAGTGCTGGCTCTGTTCTGAGCCTGGACTGACCTTTACGTGTGACCTGCTGGTGACCTTAGCTTCTTCAGCTCTAGTCACTTAGCTGGTGGCTCCTTTAGCACCAGAACCTAAGCCTTGAACTAACTCTTCTACTTCTAAAGGCAACAGAAGCTCTTTTTGCTTAACGTTTGGTATCTTTAGAACTATCCCAGTTCATTTAGCCTTTGACCTTTGTCTAGGCACCCACATAAGTCCTGGTAGACTTGAGCACTTGAAAACAAGGCTACTGGTCTACTTCTTGGCTCGTGAAGAGATTTCACCTGCCATCAAAAAGGAGCAGTGGTGCAGTCATACATTTTCTCAGGTTCTTTTCCCCCTTTTCTCTTTTGTTTTCTTTAACCTAAAGTTATTGACCCACCATCTGAGGGCCATGGCGACCGTAGCTCAGGAGACAGAACAGGTTGCCCATTAATCAGGAGGTCAGTGGTTTGATCCCTGCCTTTCCTGGTCTGCATGCCTAAGTGTCCTTTTGCAAGATATTAAACCACTAATTACCCTTGATGCATTCATCAGTGTGTGAGAAAAATAAAGTGCTTATAAAGCATAGAAAGAAGCACCATATCACTGTGTGTGCCACGTGAATGTGGCTAGTCATGTAAAAGCACTTTCAGGGGTCAGACGTAGCTGCAAGTTCATCCCCTGTGCAGCTCCAGCTCGCTCAGCCCATCACCCCTTTGTTTTTCACCTCTGAGAGTGAAACTTGCTACCTGTGATTAAAGGCGCGCACTCCCACAGTCTGTGATGTACTAATCAGCTCGAGCAAGTGTTACCTAAGTGCTAACTAGTAGTCAGGTAATCAGGTGTCACGCCTGACACGATTTTCTCTTCATTATCTTGCTGACTTGAACTGTGATGATCATTTTCTGATGAGGAAACGTTTAAAACGAGCAGGTCTGACACACGGACCATCAGCCGTTTAAGCTACCGCGGTCCACAGGCTGGCGACTTCCAATATGGCTGCCAGGAGCAGCGTGACCTCACCTGGACGTCCGCGTCTCTCCTCCCCTCGCACCGCTTGTTGTTCCTTCCATCGCTCATTCTTTTGTCTAAAAACAGTAAACCCTGAAGACTTAACCCCCCCCCCCCCAAAAAAGCCACTAACGAACCCCCCCCCCACATGGCTTAATGAATGCCAGGCTTAATTAGAGCACCATGATGTCAGAGACATTAATTATCAGTTGGCTTCGTTTCAGAAAACAGTCTCTTTTTCTGTCTCTCTCTCCTTGTCTGTCTCCGTCTTAGTTTCTCAGCATCTGCTTTTCTCTTTATTTCTGTTTTCCATTTTTAAACTGAGATTTCTCGACTCTAATCTTTAACCAACACTTGTTCAGTTAATGGAAGAGAATCAGCATGAATTCATTTCTGATTTACACCGTTTCATGGCGCAGTTCTAAATCTCTTCAACTTTTACTGAGCTCCAGCTTTTGTGGTGCGGCCTGCATGATGATGCTGGTGAAACCGAGGAAGGATGAAGGCCAGCTCAGGAAGGTCATCAGCTGAGGCGTACGACGCACACAGACATGCAAGTGTAGTTCAAGGCTGGTTTGAAGCTGTGTGCAGATTTCTGCACACACAGAAACCAGAAGAGGCTGAAAACAACATCAGGTGAGCTAAAACAGGCTCAGCGGACCAAACAAGGAGGCTATCATTTTGGGGGGTATCACCACCATGACAGCCGCTTTAGGCATTACAAACAGTCAATCAGGCAAAATTTATGTGAAAATATTAAAGTGTGGTTTAAATGCTGTGTGGACGTCCCACGGTCGCAGCCTTACATCCTGGTGACACGTACTGCTAAAGACACCTTACAACCTGTTGTATCCATGGATGCTCAGGATTGTTATAGCAACAACTTCTGCAAGTGTGTCAGGTACCCAATGCAAGGACACGTCACACTGTCCTGCCTTCCTGTTAAGCTACAGCATGTTCACACGTCTCCATTTTCATGCAGATCCTAAACCACTGACTTTATTATCTTAATTCAGTTAGCTTAAACTGCTTCGCTGATATGCTGCTAAAAAAGCATTATTAAAGTTATGATTTTAAAAAGTGCAATTATGAGTCAAATGTAATCACAACCAAAATAGAGCACATGAGCACACTGTTACACTGCATAGACTATATACACTGCTTTCACACTACACATCCAAGCACTCAATTTACCAGAAACACTTTCAAGCAGAGAACCATCGCTTTATGGATCTGGACTTTGGATCTGGGAAAGATCCCCCTCAACCAGCTGAAAAAGGGATTTGGGGGAACGCTGTCTAATTATTACTGTGTGCTGCCCTATTAAGAGCTCAGATCGTAACGGAATATTCACAGCACCGAAGTTTTGGGCTCTAAAAAATACGGACGTTTTCCTTTAAGGCCTGCAGTGTCTCTCTGATGATAAAATACAGTTCATCTTTGGCCTCTGGGAGTCACAGTTATAACTGAAGAGCTCTCTCACTCACTCTCACAATAAACATACTGTTTAATGCTGCACATCTCTATCTCCCTCTCTCACCTCTCACACACAAACAAGCACTCTCTCAGCAGCACACACACGCACACGCACACACAGTAGCGTAGCTGGCCAGATGGGACTCTTCCACATGACCAAGCCGATCAATCAACACTGAAGGGCCCAGGTGCTACTACGCACCATTTCACAGTCTGTCACACATACACACACACTCTGTCTCACTCTCTCTCATACACAAACACACACACGCGCACACACACACATAGATGAGCTGCACATGCACACATAGCTGTAGAGACATGCAGAGATAAAGGACACACAAAACACACGCACGTTGAGCGAGGCAGGAAAACACACACACACACACACAGTAACATGAGTGACCCGAGCTCGGTCTCTTGGGGTCTCATCTGGATGGATGACAGAAGACGGAGAAGACACACAAACGCATGGACAGAGACAACAGACAGACGACAGACAGACGGACGGATAAATAAATACACAGATGCAGATAGATTGTTTTTGCTGTTCTCAGATGTTTAACAGTCTAGAAAACTTGATGGGTCATGATAATGTTTTACATAATATTACACCTAAAACCGATTAATGGATCTCAGGGATCCTGTTGTGTGTTCAGAACTCCACAATGTAACCAGACAGAAAAAACTGGTTACATAAAGTTATGATAAACCTTTGACAGAGGAATCGGTTAATGTTTGCATGGATCCGTGGAACGAGGCGGTCGGGGTGGACGGGTGGGTGATGGGAGTAATTTACTTCCTGTTTCTGCCTCATTAACTTTTCCTGGTTTTCTTTATTATTATCTTAAACCAAACCAAGTGCAGTATTTCATTGGTGGGTTGTAGTTTTGGATACTTTCTGCCATCCCAGCATGACATCAATAAATGCTCACAATCTGGCAGAGCAAACAGAGGTGCAGGTTTACTCTGAAGGACTTGTTGGCTAAAACTAATAAAAGCATTCCTCATTTTGACAAATGGCAGGAATTTGTGGTTTTCTGTAACTGTTGTGATCCTGGGTGGTCTGCGCTTCCTTTGTTCATCCCGCTCTGTGTGCCTTCTGTGTTTTCCCCGGAGTTTGTTGTCCTTCTGCAGATTTTGTACGTTTGAATTGAAATGTTTCAGCCTTAATAATTTGACCCCAAATCCCGCATTTGGGTCCACTTTCTGCTACATTATGACATTAAATGCCTGATGGATTGTTTTCTGATAGCTGATGGATCTCATTGATTTCCATGACTTCCTTCTTTTTCTCTACAGCAGCACCAACTTATGAAATATTGCACCATTCATGGAGCAGATGTGGTGGTGCAAAACTTTCTATTGTTGTACTTAATAATATATTTATATAATAATATATTCCCCTGTAGCTCCTCTATGTTCATTTGTCCATACTTTGGTTGATGCTTAACTACATGGAAGCCTGGAAACATTCCCATCCATCTGAGCTGTACATCACATCTTTATACTCACTTAGCATTAGCATGTTAGCACTAGAAGCCTCATCATGTTGTTCAAAGCGCCACAGTACGGCCTTGCAGAGTGGCAGCATAGTCGCAGCCATTTAAAAGATTAATTTAAGTGGCTTAAATGATGATTTTGATCCTGAAAATAATAATTTTACAGCACTGACAGATACAGAACTTTAGCTTTTACCATCTGCTCCACTGACCTCTGCAGCAACATTTTTTGAACACACAAACCAGTTGTTTTTTCCCACACACATCCAGACACAAACGTGTCCCTAATCGCAGATGCTTGAGTCTCTGTCTTTATGAAATGAGTGAATCTTGGGAACAAATGCAGGTAGAAAAGAGCTTAATTGTCAGGCTCGGACACCACCTGCCTGTGAAATCTAATCGTATAGTCGTAGCAGTAATCGTAAAACCTGACTACCTTCTCTTTAAAAAGTGACATTTAAACTCTGACAGTTCTTCAAAATATACCCCCCCCCCACCCCCACGTGATCGGGAGCCCCGAAGTGTTCCCCGTTGAACCGCTCCTTTCAGAGTGTACATTTCACATTTCCACCCTCCACCCTCTCGCCTTGACGAGCCCTATTATTACAATGTCAGATCTAATTACACAGACAATTTACATGTGATACACAGCCCCTTCAAAACAATAATACACTAAATACTCTGCAGTGGCTTACACTGTGCACCAGTGTTAATGCAGAAAGTCAGCACAGCACTAATCAATTTATGATATCCTTTCTAAATTCTCCAAGAATGAGAGCGTGGATGTTCGGTGTCAATCAGCACAGACAAAGAAAGAAAATGAATGAGGGCAGAGCGGAAAACAAAGAGCACTACGGGGAAAATGACCTCGTGCTTTCAGGATATTCATCATAATAAAGCAAAATTTATGTTTTGGGACACTTTGGAAAATTGTTAACCAGCATTTAGTTTCCAGAGCGGGCTCAGGTGTCATCATGTGACCTTAACTGCATCTAGATCACGTGATAAGCAGCGGTTTTCTGATCTTATTCCTCGTTTCCCTTTTTCCTCACTGCAATTGTTCTTCTCATCTCATCTATGTTTAATATTCTGTGCACAAAGAGCACGACCAAGCGCTGGGAGACGGGCGGTGGGGTGGGGGGACCTTGGCACCACACCTAGCTGAGGTGAGTGGCTCTTAAGGTAGACATGGGGAGAAGAGAGAAGGGGTTAAGGTGTAGCAGGCTAATGATTCAGAAACAGAAGAAAAAAGATGAAGAGCAGGTTCCATCAAGTGCATAACAGGGAGAAAATGAGGAGTAACAAGGCTGAAAAACACCAAAAACTAAAAACTGCAACATTTGGGTGAGAAACAGAGTGGCTAAAGGAGAGCAGAGAGACAGATATGTATTTCTATATAAAGTGTCCAGATGTGACCTCCTCAGAGGGGGTCCAGCCTCATGGCTCAACACTCATTAATAAGGTCACACAGAGGTGAGACAGTCGGCTGACTCACTGCATTTCAACAAAAACAGCAGAGGAGGAGGAGGGAGCCAAGTGCATCAGGTTTGTACACAGCTTTTTATGCAGTTTTGCTTAATTCTGCATTTTTTAGACGTTAAAGCACAAGCAGTGATTTAGATGCAACTCACAATCCAGGAAACAAGAACAGCAAACATTATGCTTCTCTCCTTTTGTCATAATGTCTTTTTCAATAAAGTTTACTGTAGTAAATGAAATGGTTTGGCGGTTGCCAGGGGAACGGTACTTGTCTGACTGCATTGGGTAAGTGTAAAGTTTGGTGGTGGGGGCTTATGGTTTTCAGGAGCACTTTGGATCATTTCCTGCTTGTAATGTAAACGGACGAGCGCTTTTCTGAAGGCCAACTTTCATCGAACTGGCTGCTCCTTGCAAACCGAAACTTCAGTCACACTCAGAGGACCACATCAGACCGCTGTGGCATACAGGTACAACAAGCCAGGGGGACTACATGTGCACACACTGGACTCCTACACTGGAAATTTTAAAGTGTTGCATGTTGCACACATGACAAAAATATAGAAGCACATACAGGGGTTGGACAATGAACCTGAAACACCTATCATCTCAGTGTGGGAGGTTTCATAGGTAAAATGGAGCAGCCTGATGGCCAATCTTCATTAACTGCACCAGTAAGAGCAGAGTGTGAAGCTTCAATTAGCAGGTAAGAGCACAG
>VOQJ01032776.1:15849-26173 GCA_015052665.1 Apistogramma diplotaenia | reverse complement strand
GTGTGTGTGTGTGTGTGTGTGTGTGTGTGTGTGTGTGTGTGCATGGTTACAATACGTACAGAAGGAATACAAATGGAAGCAGACTGCCATTATTGCAGCACTTTTCCAGTCTCACTGACCACTCAAAGCACCTACAAGCCACATTCATCTGTATACTTGTACATTGCTTTATAGTATGGACCTTCAGCACTTAATCTACCTCACACCCACATCCAGAGCCAGTTTAGAATCACAAATTACCCGTGCACGACTGTGGGAGGAGGCTGGAGCAGGCAGGGAAAGTCAAAAGGTTGTTCACACCAGGGGATCCATACATGCCCAAGCATGTCTGTCCCCCAAAATCCAATTTGTTTGATTAGTGTGATCTCTGCATATTGGGCTTGGGCACGGTGCACATGTACATGTGTGATCACTAATGACAACCAAACACAAAAGTCCAACACTTCCTCAATGTCAGCTGCCTTTGTGCATTAAGTTAAAATGTCTCCAATTAACCCACAAAATGCAGAAAATCCTGAAACCAGGAGCGCTTCATGAAAGCGTGTGTGTGTGTGTGTGTGTGTGTGTGTGTGAGAGAGAGAGAGAGTGGCGTTGTGATGTCAAGACAATCTGAAGCGCACCGGATCATTGAGCACTGTGTGAATAAGGTCAGCAGTGGAGTGGGGACGATCATGCTTGGACACGATAGAAGCCAACTGTAGTTCACCCCAAGTTTTTCACCTCCCCACACTCCCCTGATGTTTATCTCTGTTCTTTTCCTGTGCGGTAAAGCTGTACTGTGAGCTAACGACACTGCAGCATTCAGGAGAAAATCCCAACCATCAAAAAAAAAAAGATAAAAGAATCCCTGTAAGGAAGCACTCTGTGATGGTGAGAAGGAAAAGCTCTTAACAGGAAACAACCTAAAGAACCAGACTCATGGAGGGTCAACCATCTGCTGCTGCCGGTTGGGGGCTGAGGGGAGAAGAGAAAAGAAGAGAAAAGGAAAAGGAAGGCGAGCACAGGGAGACAGGACAAAAACTATGGGAGAGAGAAGACTAAATTTAATGACATGATGCAGTGCGGAGCTTCAGTTTCTGCTGCTACATTTCTTAAGCTTCTCATTACTGCAAAGCACACAGGCAGCCTACAATGATAAGAATTGCATTAGCTGTCATTCAAAATTTGTAAATAACCTTATTACGTTAGCATAAGGCCCATCAGTTGATTTAAAACACCATCTCCGATTGGCACACAGCATAAACCGTGTAAAGGGGTCTTAATTGGGTGTTTAAAGGGATTATGGCGACATTATTCTTGTTTTAATGCTCATCTTCTTACAAAGGACACATACTGGGGAAATCAACCATGATCAGATTTATACGTTATTGTACATGTTTTACTTTTTTTTATTTTCCCAAGAGAAAAAGGATTTAAGGGTGAGGGCCTACAAAATGCTTTTTGGGGTTACAGACAGTGAAAGCGGTGCAGAAACACTGGAACAGAGCTTTTCCTGCTATGATAACACCAAAGTTACTACTGTAAGTTGTGATGTTTGCAGCGTGTGTTAATGCACGTGCTTTTTGTGTTCAATATCAGTTATTAAATGTGCAGGAAGAAGAAGAAGCCTGACAGTCCTGCAGTGACCAATTATGGTTGCTAAGTTATGAATGGAAGGCCGCTGTTTACGGGGGATAGATTATCACACGATTAAACAGTGTCGCCCTCCTCTGTGTTTTAATGGACTACGGAATTCTAATATTCCACATGGCGAAGAAACTGTTGCGTGCCTGTTTTGACCTTTCATGCAATAAATATTTCTTTTGTTATGTGTGGAAGTATGGGCCTCTGCTCTTCTCCAGCTGCTTTGTGAGACTCATAATTCAAGAATCAGCAGGGAATTAATGGATTTGGAGTTTCATCTTAGACCGCAACATTCTGGATCAGTGACAAAACCAAACAACAGAAGATCAGTCTGCTGCCTCACAACTGCAACTCCCACATTCACTGTGGGATGTTTATTAACTCAAATTAATCTGTTTGATGGATCTAAACATCTTCATTACACACACTTACTGAAAAGCTCCTGGACTTACCCACATTTGATGCGTCTTTAATCACCAAAATGTGTTTTGAGCAGAGATGTTAGTGCGTCTTTGGATCAGATCACTTATTCGCTCACTCAAGGAGGACCAGTGTCATCCCAGCACGGCTTGTGAAAAGCCAATCTGGTGACTGCTGGGGATTATTTATTGTTATGGTAGTACACATGTTTACTACACATGTAAAGTGTTTATTATTAGTGATAGTGGTCACATATACGCTGGATTCATGTACACTCTATATTTAGAATAGTAGTTTGGGGCTGTTATACTTACATTTATATTATACACATATCATATCTCTCACTCTATGCCCGTCTACCTTTTGAAAGGTATACTGTACGGGCATAGGGGATACATTTAATTAGGTGGGTTATATCTAGAAGTGACAGTGTGACAAATGCCTTTAACCCGGGGAGGATCGCATTATTTACTATGCCCGTCAGATTTGTCATAAAATAAGGGTCACTTCAGGGACAAATGTATATTTTTAGCACACTTCAGAAAGCAGCTGGCAATTTGCCCGGAAGCTGGTCAGTCTGGTGATCAGGTTTCAGGAGGGAACAAGTATGCAAATTACTGGGGTCAAATAAAGGGGTGGAGTTATTGCTTTGGGAAATCCTATAAGAGCCAACCTATGGATGATCCCGGGAGTCTCGTCTTTTATCTTCCTTTGCTTGTTTTGCTGCTGTTGGCTTTGTCTAAGGTAGACACTCCCAGGAGGCGCTCGATGCGCTCCTGTGTTTTTGTCTGGAACTCTTTGCATCGAACCCTGCTCATCTCCACTGACTTCTCTGGAAAATCTGGTTTTAATTGAGTTCCACAGAAATCAGGATTAGATTCCTCTCAGAACCCAGGGGGGACGCCGGGCCATAACCCAACAAAACCATCACAGTGTTTCTCCTGAGCCGACGGCTCCTTCTGATGCAGCCAGCGAACACATCAAATTTTTCATCAATCACTCAAAATGAATGTATCCTAGCTACTGATCAGCCTGTTGGATGTACCTGCAGTAATGAGCAGATCAGAGCTCAGAAGACCAGATGGATTTGGGCTAGGACCCTAACATGACTAATCCACAAATACTAAATGACCTCTTCATAGACTTTTCTTAGAATAGGAGCTTTAGAACCATCAATTTTTTGATACACACACATTCCCACTTTACTTCTTCCAGCAACAGATAGTCATTTTTTCCAAGTCCACTCATGTACATGTAGCTCCTCAGCTGTATTTGTCTTTAATTGCAGGGATTAAACCCCAAATGCAGACACGTGGAGAGAAGCAAAAGGCCAAAAGCGAGCCTTTATTATGCCTGGTGACAAGTTCGCAAACAAAGTCCATCTGGAAAATAAACAGACTCCAAAATGGGCTGGAAACACAAAGGGTAAGCAGACTCTGCAACAAAGGGTGAAGGAAAAACACACACAAGCTCGTTAGAACACATGGATACAGAAGGGTAACGAGACACAGGTGACAATAATCAAAGACAATGAACTAGGAGGGGAAGTAAGCTAAACCTAAGACACTAGTGACAGGAAACTACCAAAATAAAAGCAGGCGGTCAGAATTACAAATAAACAGGCAAATGCACACACAAGAAAGAGCTGAACACGGAGCAGCTGACAGGATAAGATGATAAACCAACACAAGCAGGAACTGGAACTAAACACCCAAGATTGATTCAGCTCTCTCTGCTCATCCTTTGGAGAGTTAGTTAAACGCACTACCCAGTGTAATGAATACAAACACCTCTGTGTCCATGACGACAAGCAAGTTTTAAGATTTGGTTCTGAGAGCTAATAAGTTGGCCGGCAGATTGCATTCAGATCCAAAGGAGAGAGAAAAATGAGTCACATCCATGTCTGACTGTTGTAAAACTGGTGTGGAGATTCTCTACAGGGACAACGGGGGGGACTTTGATCAAAAGTTTCATTTTTGACCAAATAAAATGTAATTTTTGTCTCGTCTGACAAGAGCTGGTCTCAGATCCTGAGGCTCGCCCAGATGCTCTAGGCCCCGTTCGCTAGCAGCAAATGTTCTTGGTGGCTGCCCCTCTATTCACTGCGGTCCTTATTACTGATGGATGCACAATGACATTCGCTGCAGCCACGACGGTTGAAGGATCTCTTAATCCTTTTCAGTATTTTTCTCTCTTTTGCTACTTTTGATGCTTTGCTTTTGGCTCTTTGCAATGCTCTATTTTTGTTTTGCTTATAATTTGTCTCAGCAGGCTTTAAGAGCCCCAAACTTTTTACTATGACTTCTCAGCCTTCCTCACACTGATGCACTGTAACCTGAGGTCATCCGGAGTCGACTTAGATCATGTTTTGGTTTCAACTGCACGAGAAAATCAGAACTTAACAGCTCGCATGAATTGTTCCCTACAACATTATTCACTTAACACTCAAATTAGACCCATTTGTGATAATTAGGTTAGCTCTTTTTTAATTAAAATGCAAGCCACTTTTGTAGATGTAATATTTAACAATAATTGAGTAAAAAAAATCAACATGAGAAAAAGAAGAAATACATTCCTGACGAACAATATTTCACAAGAAGTATTTCACAAGAAGTATCTTGTCAGAGGAAGCAGAAGTAGATTTAATGACTTGTCACTCGGTAGTTTAATTCTGTAATAAAAATCTTGTCGCCAATTGCGTTCATTTATTTTTAAATAAAGGCTCCACTTCCGACATTTAAAGAAAATCACAGCATCATTTTAAATCATGTCAAAGTGTACAGTGTTTGCTGATTTCCAAAACCAGCGTGATGTGTCCTTCCCCCTCCGTCCTCTTCCCGATCAGCCACAGACATCAACATGACAGCCGGTTACACTCTAACCTATTCTGCCTTTGCCACGGAGGCTCTGGGCAGGTCACACCCAGGTGATAAGTCTAAGTGGTCCACCTGATTCTCTTTTCATTTTCTGCCTGTGTGCACTTCACATTCTCTGACCTTCCCAATCCTTCCCCTCTAGCCTCAGAGTCTGCTTTACAAATGCAGTGAAGGGAAACCACTGTGTCTGACCAAGGACAGCAAAAGCCTCGCAGTAATATTTCAGCTTTTCTAATCACCGATCAAAAGTGGAAGGATTGTCTTGAAAGAGCGCAAAGAGCTCGAAGATGTTTGGTTTTTTTTGCACCAACATCTTCAAGCATGAGATCCACAGAAAATCATCTTTAGGAATATCTTTGGCGTCCCCTTCATCACGGTGCACATTCATTTTTGTAATAACCTGATCGAACATCATGACTGGGTTCAAATATGCATGCTGTAAGTGCAACTGCTGCTTGCATGGCTGCAGACTCTTGCTTCAGCATACAGTTACTTGGATTCAAACTGTATTCCAGCTACTACTAAACCCAAAAGAAGTTATTACAGAGGAAAGGTGCTTTGATTTGGAGGATAGCTCTATTTTGGAAACTGTAAGTGCTCCTGGTTTGTACCGTGTTACACTTGCATGCAGAGTAGCAATTGGACTATTAAAAGGAGCATTTTCTTCTCCGTCTTCCTCTCTTTTTCTGCTTTGTAGAAGAGGTCCGTGGGGAATATATGACTACTAATGACAAAGACGCACACAGGAAGTAAACTGCTGTATGTAGGTGGACAGAATGAAGCAGAACAAACAGATGAACTGAGGGAGAAACAACCAGGTCAGATGTGTGAGCACTAGTCTGCTTCTCAGAAGCCAGCCAGCCAAAGGCAGGCTAACGTGATCTGCATCTTAACCGCACGCACAGCACTTGTCCTCTGGTGCGCTGGCAGCTCACTGCCTCCTTCAGACCAAGCTGCCAGGAGAACGAACGAGCCTCTAAAGCTTCAAGGTCAGATATAAGATCTAGATGGGGAATAATAAACATGTTTAAATTGGCAGCCTCATGCCTGGACCGGACAACTATTCAATTACAGACTGACAGTGCGCTAATTCAATGCTAGACCTGAGTGGCTGATTGAGTTTGAATTGTTGCTGCTTGTGGGATTATGAAACATGACAGGCTTTTTATAAGGTGTAATTAACGCTCTGATTTTAATGGGGACATGACAGATATTAAATTGGTTTCAGATCTCAGTGTTGGAGAGAGACTGTTAGGAATGGCATGCGTGTGTGCGTGCATGTGCATGCGCATGTGTGTGTAATAAATGTTAATATTTTGAGAGCCATCAAACTGTCATGATTTGGAGCTTATTTTTCAAAAAAAGGATGAAAGTTTTCTTGGGATTGAAAAAAAAAATAACGTAATGTTTTATTTATTTCTTTTTTAGTTCAGAGACCTGGTGGTAACTTTAAAAAAGAAAAAAAATGTATTTATATGCTCCTTGAATCATTTCTGATGATTGAACTGTCGAATACAGATACATGTGGTTGATTTGTAAGGTTGAACGCACTCAAAAAACAAAAAAATCAACAAGTATGTTCTATTCAAAGCTGTTGAAACTTTTAAAACAGCCCTCCTCAGCCTTAATGATGTCTCCAGGTACCTAACTTTTGTCTTCCTGTTCAGCTGAACAGCTTGTAACAGGGCCCAACCATATGGCTCAAATGAAAAAGCAACTTCGACAAAAAATTCCAAGGAAATGCGCAAAAAAACCAATGAAAAAACTGGGTCTGTTTTCTTGGCACTGTGATGAGAAAAACAAACTAATGAGTGCTGACACAAAAAATTTCAGATTATACATTAAAAAGACAACAACAAAAAAAGAGTTTTGTGCGTGTGTTCCAGTGACCGAATACTGTTCAGCACCGTGCTGGAGTTGTAATGTTGCACTGCATCTTCTGAAGCACCACTCATTTCATTGCCTCCCCGTTCTGTAACTGTAACTCTATAGCAACACCTGAAACGGCAGTTATGTGCAATCTTGCGACACACAAACCATTTCTCTCCCATCTCTTCAAGTACCAGCTGTGGTCGTCGCTTTGTCTTTCTAAGCCATAAATACTAGTAAACGGAGTGCACCGCAGCCAGTAAAAGTAAACAATTAGTAAACACATTTCCCTCAGGGACCGACTGTCAGAGGCATTCATGGCTATCAACCAGGTCTTTCTTAGCATTTTGCACAGCGAGCAGAGCGCTGATGTGCAATATGTGCAATCGTTTAAGTGGCTGTCACATATAAGAAGACTGTTAAACACTGAAGTAACTCCACATGCTCCTCGGATTGTAGATCGCTCTTGGACGTCAGCCAGGTATTAATGTTTCATCGTCTACTTGCTTCTGTTGTCTTAAGATATTCAGGTCTGAACCCGGGTGGCACAGTGCTGCAGCGGTTAGCTTTAGCTGGGGACTGGAGTTTGCATGCTCTCTATCCTCCCACTGTGCTAGTTAGGTCTGGCGGCCTGTCCGGGGTGCACCTCGCTCCCTTTAGCTCGTGTCATATTAAATAAAAACACATTTTACTCTTTAATTGGAATAAATTCTGAGAAAAGTACTTTTTTTTTTCAAATATAATCTTCACAAGAGTCATATGTTGCACTCGACTTGTATTGTCAGCACTGTTGCCCTCACACTGTGGTGTAAAACACCTGGAAATCAGGAGCATTCAGACATGCTCATTTGGATGGAGATGTATTCACAGAAACATTCCTGGCAACTTTGTCGCTCTACTACAGCTGTCTAATACATAAACATGTCAGGCAAATTATAGGTAATTTTAAAACCTCGTGGATTGTTCCGAACAGCAAAAACAGGGCTTTATATTTAAAGCCACTTCAGTTAACTAGCGAGCAGACCGCACATTATCAAGATGATACATAAGAGCACACTTTGAAAACAGCGTGATTATGGTTTACTGAAGCCTTACAAGGCACTTTGATTTCATATTTGAGCCATGACATAAAATGCGTTATTTGGCACTGCTTAATTTTTTTTGACAAGCCCGCTGCCAGTCTTTACATACAGTATGAGCTGAACATCTATGCGTAATCTGTGAAATCTGAAACGTCAGATGGATCACTGACGTGTCATTAAAACAACAGATCTGATAGCGTATCTGATCACGCGTGAATGACGTTATCATATCTTTGTGATGGACCCTTTGATGGAATCGATAATTAACTCACCACACTAAAACATCAGCCGTCTTACACGAGCGTTGATCTCAGCTTTCTCCCTCTGCTTCCACCCATGTGAGGAGTTGCATCCACTTTCTCTCTGGAGGGTTCAAGGCTGCAGGGCTGTGGCTTGTCAAAAATAATTACATCGCTTGGTCTCTGGGAGGGCCTCCTCTTAATTTGAACTGATAAGCATCTCCTTGCATATTAGCAGTGAGGCCCAGCGGTCATCCTGCTCCCACAGATAATGGACTGGGCTGGCAAACAGCATTTGTCAGGGACAGCCACTTACCTGGGTCGTGCGCGACATGTTGAGCAATGCTAATAATAGCCACTCATCCAGACTAGCAGTTAGCAGGCCACGAACCCCAACCCTGCGGCCGGCCAATCAATAGTCATTTACTCTCTCCTTCCTTTCAGCTCAACAGAGAAAAAGATGCATTACTGAAGCCACCGTTCTGTTTCTTAAAGGCCGGGCTGTGAGAAAACACTTTTTTAGTCACCCTTCTGTTTGATGAAGTTGCTCCACTGTAGTAGCCGAGCAGCTTTACTCAAGTTTGAGTGTTGATCTCGACTGTGCAAGTTTGCTAATCATCTCCATGCCACGCAGTGGAAATCCAATATAAGTTTACAGGAGCGTCATGAGAGCAAAATTGCATTAAACGGCTTGAGGGAAATGTGATAATAAAACTATGCATTTTTCTTCATCTGGTGGCAGTTTGCATGCCATACAAGCCCAAGGCTTGTAATATCCCGGTAAAGTAACTAACACCGATCTTTAATACTGCTGACGTGTTTTCTCACCATTGCTCCATGCCCCGACTATGAGGCATTATTACAAAGAAACGGCGAGTAATTATAATTGATGAACAAATATATGGACAGTTTAGTGATTCAAACAAAGACCTAAGAAATTATGGCGGTACACCAACCAGCGATCTGATGGCTAAAAGGAGACCTGGAGATATCCCAGTGCAAGAAGCAAATCTCAGCAGAAGCAGAGTACGTGAGATCGAGGGAGAAGCTAAAGAAATAAAACACAGAGGTCTGGAGGAAAAGACTGCCAGATTAATTTCTGTTCATCATGGCCAGTCATGCAGCGCACAAGTAATAATGGCGTTCATTTGGCTTTCAAGTCAGCCCTAGCAGAACGCTGTTTTCTTATGGCCGCAGGCTGGCATTAGCCCAGCACACTTATATCATTAAATCACTCATTAGAAGCGGAATAAACGACATAATTTGATTTACAGTGCCAGTATCACTCCCCCAGCAAACAGGTGAGTTGCGCAAATACAATTACATGGCAACAATGACTTCAGGGTGGCAGAAATTATCAGGAGGACCCGCCGGCTCTCCTCATGCATAAACGCACATTGACATTTACAGGAAGACTCAGAGCAGCTCGGCTCGTACATGTTTGCATTCAAATTCCGCCTCTTATTTGTTTGATGTGGGACATCGCTGTGAACAAGGATACAGCTGTCTACACGGATCCACATTATTCTCTACAGGCCTCATTCGCGTCTACCTCTGGGCTGACCAAAGGTAAAATATTCATCATGCTGTATGTACACCACAAATGACAAATCAAAACAATTGCAAAGGTTAGAGAGGCCGGCTACTCGTCAGCAGCGTTGTGCTGACAGAATAATAACGAGGGGAACGGCACAAGCTGCGTGCGTGTGCGTGCGCGCGCACCTGACAGTCATGGTTTCATAATAATCAAATTTGTATTAAATTTCACTGCTGTCCCTCCAGAAAAATAGCCAGAGATGATTAGATCAAAGCTAACAGCATTGATGTCACAAGCAGTTAGAGCCACAATACAGCAGACAGTCCATGAGCCAGCACTTTAAAGGAAAAACACTGCACACAGAAGGGCGGAAAAGAAGTAAAGGACAAGGACACAGAGGATGGATTTTTATTTTTTTGTTGTTTGCACACTGCTAAACGTCTTAAACGGAATATAGTTTGTCATTCCGTTTGTCTTCGGCTGAACGCATGTGTATCTAAGTATGTCACTGCGAATGAATAATGCACACACACACTGGTGTCTTTGTGCAGTACAATATTGCTCCAACAAAGAATAATACTCCGCTTAGAATACATATTCAAACTAAGCGATTCAGGAATCCAGTGTAATGCAATGGGGGAGGGGGAGGGGGGGGGGTGTGCATTTGGATACATTCCA
>VOQJ01032769.1:64000-77199 GCA_015052665.1 Apistogramma diplotaenia | reverse complement strand
GTAATTATAAACAAAAAAAAAAAAAAAATGTTTCAACAGTAGTTAAAAAGGAAAAAAAAAAAAAAAAACAACCCACAAGCTTTTGCTGTTGGCAACATCCGGGTTGCATCTCGAGCCAAAACAAGCAGTCAGCCGTCCAACACCACAACTGAAGTTTGATTTGCAGCGATACAAAAAATAGTCGTTCCTCCTGTTATTTGTTGACTTTTTAATCATTATTTATACTTGTTTTGTGTTCATCTCGGTCAATTAGGTGTAAGACAAAGCAGCCAATAATGGGCACCGCAAAGTAGAAAAGCACTACAGCCCAGATGAAGCATACGTTAATTAGATTTCAGGGTGAACTGACCCTTTAACCGTAACTAGCCTTACATATTAATTTCCTTTTGGACTGCATAGTAAATGAGCTGCTTCAGTTTACTATTTCCTGGTGTGGGAATATGAATGTGTGGCTTTCCTCGTGCACTCTGCGCTCCCACAGAACTCCAGTCGTCCCTGCACCGGTTTTTCCACTTTAAACATTCAAGTATATAGCAACTGTCTCAGTGCGTGATATCCCTGCTTTCCCTTCATTTTTACAGTAGATTACCTCAAACCTTCTGTGCCTTAATCCAAAACTGTCCAAAACAAATAAACAAAAAATATATATATATATACACACACACGCACACACTATACATAGACTTGTTGCCCACATCATCTAAAAAAAATAAAGTGCTCTAAAAAATTCCCACAAGTTATCATGTAGGTCAGACAGTTCCAGACAAAACAAATCAGACAGCTTCTCTTTAAACATTAACAAGTTTCTACATAAATAAAGTCAGAAATTCATATTCAACCTGTTAAAAAAAAAGAAAAGCAAAAGGAAACAGCATATGCACTCCCGCTAAAATTAATGTCTAATGTATCGATGTGTTCTTGTTTGCCACAAATATAATTTAAATCAATCAACCATGAGAATAACAATGAAAACATCCTGTTAATCATTAGACATTAGAGTCCTGATTTTGTACTCAGCAGTGAGGCTCAGCAGGAGGTCTCCCTCTGTCTTCCGGAATGGTTTTTGGGTAAGAGCGCAACAAGAGCCGTGGTCCTGTTTCCTCTTCTCCCCTCGTCGCTTTAATGCCTTCAGAAATCACAGTCTACTTGTTGCCTGACATTAAAGGAACAAAGGAGGGCAGGTTTCATTGAAAGAAAGGTCTACTATCCATCAAACAGTACTTACTCCACTGACCAACACATGAAAGCACAGAATTGTTTTTTTAATCTTAACAACTATGATTACAGTAATGAAGAGGATGACACTAACTGATTTTTGAAACCTTATTTTCTAATAAATTAATCATTTTAATGCAATCACTTTACAGGGAAGCTACCATACCTATTTCCAAGTAACCATTGTTATTGTTTCACTGTCTTAAAGCTGCTTTTCATGAGTGACTGCTCAAAATAATCCTCATTTCCTGGAACGTGATGCAGCCCCTCAGTTCATGCTCTGCATGAAACAAGCCATTTTAGCTCCCACTGCCCTCCCTTTAAGCTAACACTCCTCTGATTGTAAACAACAGGTGGGTGGAGCTTCTGCTGTGGACCAGACACAGATGCTATCTACTCTCTCTATGACACTGGTATCTATGTTGTACTTGTATACATGCGCAGACACACTGACCTGTGAGGTATTTTGCTCCGATTAACATCAACATGCTCCCCATGATGTAGAAGCCCAGGGGAACGCTGCTGAAGATGCTGGTTTCACCTTTGGGTCCAAGCGAGTGTGACGGAGAAGAGAGACACTGATCATTCTGTATTTTATCTTGGATTCCTGAACATTTAAATCGATTTCTTGCAGGAAGTGTTTTAAAAACATATATTGAACTATATCAGCACTCATTATGAGCATTAAGCATTGAAAGGATAGCGCTGTAGCAACGAGAGGTTGATCTGATAAGACTGTAACTGCATAATAATCACCTAATTTGACTACTCTAGATTACAGAAGTTTGATACAAACTGGCTAAATTCGTCCTGTAATGTTTTGACTACAGACACCTATCAGCAATATTTAAAAATAATACATAGTCAGGCTAGTAATGTTTTTGTTTTAAACTGACAGGCTGCAAAATATGTGACCTTGCCCTTCAATCTTCAATGTTTGGGCCACATTTAATCATCATTCATGTTTTGCGTTTGTGACTTCAATCCTGTTCTCGGGTTTGGCTGCCTACCGTTTCCATTGCCAACCGGCTCCGTCGTCTCCCAGTTCATGGATTTCTCCACCGCCTTCTTCCACCGAGCGTACCGAAACTCGCTCTCTTCAAAACAAAGATGAGCGCGTTCATTTTTAAGCATCGCAGTCATGTTCTGATCTTATCAGCCAGGCGCGGTTGGCAGCAGTTCGTTATACCTTCGGGGTTGATTTGAGGCTCAAACTTCTCTGACGTAACTTCGCTCAGGTCCTCGGGGTTCAGACTCCAAACTCTCACCCCTTCTGCTGCTCCAGCTGCCATCGCTGCGCCGAGAGCTGTGGTCTCAGGCATGGACGGCTTCACTGGAAATAACAAGGGGCATAATATCTATTTATAATAATGGCAGAATCAGTCGGGAGAAGAACACATACATGTATTAGTTATTATACATCGTAAAATATATACTACGCTAAATAAATAGTCATGCTAATGTCTCCACTTAGTTATTTTGTATCGTCACGCTTCTCCGGCTGTGTAAATGTCAGAGAGGCCTATAGCAGCATTTCTTTGCCTGTAGCTTTACGTGAGATACGCAGGTATAATTTTGCACTCTGTGCTACGGTGAACATGTGCTTGCAGGACAGGTTTCAGTAAACAAGCATGTTGACTCCCACAGGGCGTGACACCGATCCCTTTGAAGGCACGATGGAAAATGAATGGTGCGCTTACCAACAGGGATACAGAGAATGTCGGCCTGCAGCTGCATCAGCAGCTTGTTGGATGTCATTCCTCCGTCTACCTGCAGCTGAGTCAGTGGGATGCCGCTGTCCTGATTCATGGCATCGAGTATCTGCGCACATCAAAAACGAGTAATAAAAATACATAAAACGGCAGCCAGACTCCTTTTCTGTGACAGCCGATTAGAGAAGGAAGCGCCTACCTCTCGTGTCTGGAAACAGACAGCCTCCAGTGCGGCAAACGCGAGGTGACTCTTATTTGTGAACTGAGTTAACCCGCAAATGATCCTGTGACAGGGAGAAAGTTTGATTCAGAGAGGCGTATTTCAGCAGGCACTGTAAGATGCCGACTACAGCGTCCGTACCCTCGTGCACTGGGCTCCCAGTAAGGTGCGTAAAGGCCCGAAAACGCAGGAACAAAGTAACAACCGTAAGATGTGCCAACAGATGCAGCCAGCTTCTCTGCAGAGCGGAGAAAAAACAGTGGGATATTACTGATACTAAAAAGCTCAATTAGTTTATAGAATCAACTTTTATTATTCATTTTCGAGAGAATGCAGAGGTGAAACGACAACACAGCCTTGAACCAAGGAAAGCAGAACCTACCAAGTTCTTCAGATGATCCGATAATCCCGAGATTGTCCTGCAGCCAGCGGACCACGGCTCCAGCGATGGCCACGGAGCCCTGACACAAAGAGCAGGAAGGAAAAAAAACAGGTCACCTGCAAACTGAAGCATTCTCACATTTCCAAGTGCCAGCTATGGAAGCCTGAAAGGGCCAGACTCAATAAATGAAAATGCACTACATGTCAGTTTTCATTTACAAGAATAAAACCAAAATAGATGTATCAATGTTTGTATTAAATCCTCTCATTTCATTTCATTTTCTATGTTTATTTTTAATTCCTTCATTTTACATTTACCTGATCTTTGCATCACCTGGCCTCTTTTTGTGAGACTGTTTTCTTTATAAACTTACGTTATGCATTCCTGCTTCATTATACAAATCATAGGATCTCCCATTACAATGCGTATGAGTAAATATGAATACCAGTGAATTAACAAATCCAACTGGAAAGTAACTAAACAACAACTAATAAAAGAGTATTTACAATAAACTGATTAATACACACACACACACACACACACACACACACACACACACACAGACAAATATATAAAGTGTCAGGTTTATGAAACAGCTGCTCAAAATTAACCATATTGGCAATTACCAAAAGCATCTTTTACGTTTCTGTGATGGTTAATCCACCAGTATCAAAACTAGATTTTTAATGCTAAACTATAAGTATTGCTATAATGGATGAACTGTCAGATTTACCATTTTACAAAAAAAAAAGCTGAAAAATTGCTAAGCTCATTATTATTTTTTAAGATGCCAAATTACAGTTATTTACTTGCAATATTGAACAGAAAAAAATTGTTTTAGTGCTCAGATGTTCTGTTTGATTAATTTCTGAGTTCTCAGAGAGAAGTCCAGTGTGCTGGAACAAATTTGGGTACAAAACAGTGAACTGAGAAGTAGCTTTTCACACATTTCTGAATACTCGTGTTTACTTATGACAGGTGATGGTACGAGGAACTCTCATCACTGGCGAAATATTAAATTCAAATCTCAGTGATACAATGAATACTGTTGATAATTCATTGTCATTTTCTATTTTAAATTAAAATACTCACACAACAATGTAACGTGAACTACAAACCCCACACATACACAACTCATATTATGTTTGCGTTTCTTCCTTCATTTAGTTTTCAGAGGATGCTATTGGGCTACAAACTGAATATCACATATCCAGCCTGTGTCATTATCTGCTCACGAGGATCCGATTTTTTTAAATAAAAATATAAAAATCATGTTTTACAGGTTTTTCTGTGATGGTAACTGGTTGGCACAAAGACAGTTTGGGTTGGGTGAGGTGTGCGTTTCTAGCTTTTTAAATTATTTTTATTATTTATTTTGGCAGTTTTGTCCTCCATAGCCCCTAAAGCTTGTGTCAGATTAGCGCTGCACAGTTACAGATCATATTATGAAAGTGGACCTTTGATATCCATATCAAATGCCATGAATCAGATATAATATCACTTTATTTAATATAGTGTACCTCCAGTGCATAACAGGCAGGCTTGTCCCGACCAAGTTTGTAGGCCACGGTGGTCAGCAGACCGTGCTCGGACATTACAGGCTGCAAAACAACACACACGAGAAGAGTAGAAATCTTTGTAAACGCCTGCAGGTGGTAGCAAAGTGTTTAAATTCAAGTCTTAGTCAGAATACCTTGAATCCAGTGTTTCGCAGAAGAAAGCAGCCGGTCCCGTACCTGAAACGTGGATTAAACCCATATTCAGCAGGACGTTCAAAGAGAAGTTCAAGTGTACAAAAACAAACCTACGTGTTCTTTGCCTGCCCGTCCTGGAAACACATCTGTCCGACAAGCGCTGCTGACTGATCGCCAAGACACTGTTTTTTTAAAAAAACAAACACATTAACTGGACTAACCTCTCACACGACATGATATTCACTGAAACAACGTTTAAAAAATAGAGACACACTTACCCCTGATATTGGAATGCCTGACAGAGCCCCTGATTTCTGTCAAGAGAAAAAGAAAAAGAAAGTCTTAGCGAGTGACTGTGTTTGAACTGTCACAAAAAGCATGTGTGTGTGTGTTTATTCTATAGTTTGACATACAGCTGGAATATTACAGAAACACAGCAGCAGCTGCCTCTTATCCTGAGTAGAAGTTGGCAGTCACGCCTGATTATAACTGATTATAAGGCAGGTTTTTATTTTGCAGCTGTTTTGTGTCACAACACCAGTGAAATTCCATTTAAATCACTACGAACAACAGCCTGGAACACCAAAACCAACAAGGGGGGGGGAAATACTCATTATTTGGCTACATGAAGCCAAATAACAAACATACTGAATTTGAAATCTATCACAGCTATTCATTTATGAGTTTTAAACACAGAGCGTAGTGCAACAGTGAAATCACAGTGAGGGAAACGAAGGCGGGTGAGTATGAATCTGTATCTACTGAAATGTCTTCACTCCTGCACGCGGCTTCGGTTAGACGTTTGAAAGAGAGAAGGTGAAGTCGCTTAAATAAAAAAGCGTGCCCAAGAGTGAAGAGATTTAGAAGATGAGTCTGCAGACGATGGCCCACCAATGACAGCCACCTGAGGAGCATGCCACCACAGTGAAGAGGGTCCATCTAGTACATTTCCAATAGAGCCGACAGGGTTTTCTACTGGGTTTAAAAACCTCTCAGTCTTCTCTGCTTTTACTTTTTCTTGTTTCTCTGCTCTGTTGATGAGGGCAGCAAAATAAGTTGCTATAATAATACTGCAGCTGCGTTATCTTCATTTGACTACTTTGGTCTGCCCTAATGCCTGAGGAGAGCATCTTTAACATGAATCTATAATTAGGGAGAATCCCGCACGCATATCAGTGCACAAGATCTAACATTTCTAGATTACATAAAAGGAGATGTCACTAAAGTATGAAAAGATTTCATAAGCAATTTCTTTGCTTCCGGTTTCGACTTCTTCTACTCCAAAGCCAGCGCTGATGCGGCGGTTGTGTGTGGCAGCACGACAACCAACGCAGCGGCCATAATGGCCCCATAAGCAGCACGGCAACCAGACACCATAGAAGGTGAATGGCATTCTGCGGCTTCAAGTGACGACGGGCCAAAGAACTGCAGATGATGAAAAGTAGGCAACTTCTAGTGACTACAAATAAGAGTTAAGAATGCAGTTGATTGGCATATGACCTGACAGTCAAATGCCGGAGGGTTACCAAGGCAACCGGAGCATGGAATCTGCTGTCAGCTGAAAAGCGATGCACGTTGAGGGAAGCGATTCCAGCAGCATGGACAGCTGTGTACACCTGCCAATCAACCTCATTCTTCACTCTCATTGGTAGCTGCTTCAGTCACTTGCCAGGAAATTGAGAAAAGTTTATCTCAGCTCCCGCCCACTTCCCATCACCAGCGATCATTATTTCTTCAGCAGTAGCCTGAAGTTGCAGAATGTGGAAGCAGCAGAAGGTGGTCGCTGCTGCTCCCCTTTGCTGACATAACCTCAAACTAACAGTCAAGCAGACGTCCAACCAGATTGTCACCCTCATCCTCAGATTATGAAATATGCATCAGTTTGACCCAAGTGAACTATAAGATTTGTTTACGCCTCCATAAACATACGCACACAAAGCATCAACAGGCAGGCTGTTACTACAGCGACAAAAACTAAATACATTTCCTGTATATCTTCATATTTATTCAATAAAGTGATATCATTCTCCACTGCATTCATAACTCTTGCCTTTGACCTTTTTATTTATTTCCCTTCTTCAATGACACAGATATGACAATGAATGACATCAGAGGTTACTCTTATTCCCAGGCTAAATGCCTGCTGCTAAGTCTGATGGAAACGCTGGTGTTCATATGAATCTTGGAAATGCACTGAGTGATGGTGTGTCTGTGTCGGGTTAGAAGCAGGGTGGGGTGCTTTGCGTGAGATGAAAATAGGGATGGTGAGTTATTACTTACCCGACTAGAACATATTTTCTACCAGTGAGAGAAGAGAGACAATGGCACACAAAAAATGCCTAAAAGAATTTCTCAATCAACTTTCATGCACTTCAACAGTCTGAATGCACACTGAGATAAATACAAACAGAAAATAAAACTCTGTTATCTTATCAGTGACTTGCTGCATGAAGCAATGCACTGATCAGAATACTAGAGTCACTATCAGTGAAATCTCTATGTTAATAAGTTAATATAATCACAGATTACAGTAACATTGTAAGTAGGAGAGACAGCGTATGTATGCTTACCATGAGGCCGTATATTTCTGATGAACTCCTCACTCTGGGTAAGATCTCCATGGGAATACCAAAATATCTAATGGGAATATGAGGTAAGAGGAGCACCTTTAGTGGATGCTTTTACACTCTCCCCCCAATATGACGTGAATTTCAGCTCTCGTACTTGCAGAGTTCTGGGTCCCAGTCCATCGTGTGAATGTTAAACAGCATGGTTCGGCTGGCGTTGGTCACGTCCGTGCAGTGGACCCCGCCTGACTTACCCCCCGTCAAACACTGCAGACGTTAATAAAAGATACACGAGCCGGTTTTTTGCGCCGAATTAGAGAAAATGACAGTGACGAATCATTGAAGAATGAAGCCTGCGATTACCCAAATGAGCCAGGAGTCGACCGTGCCGAACATGGCGCGGTGCGACACCACGGCTTCGTGGACCTCGTCCACATTGTCCATCAACCAGCGGAGTTTGACGGCGCTGAAGTAAGTGCTGATCGGGAGCCCCGTTTTATGCTGCGGGATGACAACAACATGAGCGCTGCTACGTAAAGCTCTAATGTAAAGCCATGTAAAATACAGAGGAATAAGAAACAGTCAGGTTTGTAGCCCCGCATTTAAAACTTGAAACTCAACCTAAAAAACTGAATAAAAAGAGCAAAATTAAACAAAAGGTTAAACTTACCTTCAAATGGTTCTTATTTCTTCCTGGAGTTTTATTTATAAGACGCTCGACTGTTGACTGAGTCCGCAGGTCCAGCCACACTACATGCAAACAGAGCAGTTACATCACAGCACCAATAGCACCTCCACATAGATACAACAGTGGATGCCCTCGGCCAGTTTGAAAACAGTGAGGTCATATTCCCGTGGGCCAAAACATCGGTTTTCAGGGGGGTTTTGAATGTCAGCTCTGTACCATCGCAAATGCAAATGATGTGCAAATAGTGAACACACATCAAACGGGTACTGCAGACTGTACCGATTGCATTGTAGAGGGGCTCCCCCGTCTCTTTGTCCCAAACAAGCGTGGTCTCTCGTTGGTTGGTCACTCCGATAGCTGGACAAATTTAAGCAACAAAGATTTCAGATCTCTGAAATAGATGAAAGAATTATGTTCAGGTGCTGCTTCAGAAGAGCAGGAGGCGGCGTGAGCTCCACGTGCACGTACCTTTGATGTTCGAGATGTCGATGTTGAGCTGCGTCAGCTTTTCACACGTTCGCTCCATGCACTCGTACACCGACTGCAGGATCTCTTTGGGATCCTCCTCCACCCAGCTGAACATTAGGACAAACAGAAATGAAAAATACGCAGGCGTGTTGTGACGTAGAGGATTTCCAGACTCTCTTTTCACTCACCCTTCTTTTGGGAAGCTCTGTTTGATTTCCACCTGATGATGGCTGAGGAGCTCTGCGGTTTTCGAATTAAACACCTTCAAAAGACAGAAAACAGCACAATTAGTTATGATTATGGGAAAGCTGCCCAAGGCCCCATTTTTTGATATTTTATCAAAACGGCATAAAAGGCTTTTAGAGCCCATGTTGTTTACATTTTTCGAGCAGCTGTGGGCTTTAAACTGCCTTTCTTTAAATTGCTTTTCCAGACTCTAGACTGCTGCCAACGAGGAAAAAAATCTTAGATTTTTATGTTTCGCCTCCTGTCACCACGGAGAGCATTAATTCATCAATCTTCTTCTGCTTTTCCAGTTCACGGTCACGTGGAGGGTGGAGCCTATGCCAGCTGTCACAAAGCGAGGGACGAGGTACAGCCTGGGCAGGTCACCAACCTGACGCAGAGCCTGACGTATATTCACTACATAAGAGGAGGCAAGTAGTAAATCCATTATCTTCTGAACACAACTGCAGTGTGAAACGAGGCACAGCTGCTCTCATTTTCACAGAAAAGTTAAAAATACCTCTGCACGTGTCATGTCGCTTTAATTGCAAAGACACAGTCGGTGCGAGGACACAGGACCTAAATAAATGTGCAAAGCCACACTGAAAAAGCAACAAAAACATAGCCTCTTACTTGTTACCGAGTGTTTCAAGCCAATAGAGCACATGTGTCAAACTCAAGATCCGCGGGCCAGATCCGACCCGCGATATAATTATAATCGGGCCGCAAGATAATTTAATATGTGTACTATTAATGCCCCACCAGTAAATAGCGCAGGTCAAGGCCGGTGCACTAACCCGGTTTCCCGTGAATATCACTCACCGCTTTTTACAGCGACGTTTAAGTCTACATTATGGCCGTTCAAATTTATATTGCTAATTAAAATCTTTTCAGTTTTACACTGAAGATGTTGGGCCTGTGTTTTCAGTGCTGGCCCGTTCCACCTGTTTTCATGCGTCTTCGCCCCGACAGTTGAGGGCTGTTCTTGGCTCTCAACTATCCAAGAAAAATGTATCTGTCAGGGAAAAAACAGATGTTAAAAGAAGTGGACTAAGTGTGCCTTCCAGATAAAAAATAATAATAAAAATTTTTTTAACAAAACTTGTTGGCGATTAGATAAGCATGGGATGATGTGGGCGTGCAATGGCTGTCGGCATGTTGTTTTACATGTGTGTAAATTATTATACATTATGTCTTGATATTTTAATTTCTTTATTGTTTTAATACAATTATTATTGCCCTTTTCTTGTATTACCTTGTATTTCTAGTGCTGTATGGTATTTTGACTACTAGTTTCAGATGCTATATCTGAAACTAGCCCTTATCCTTCCACGCTCTCTTCTGCTCATGGCCTTCATATACAAATCTGTGTCAACAATTCCTGGAACTGGATGCTAGGATGCTGACCAGTTTGTAAAATAAACCGTAAAGTCAACAAACATTGGTGCTGCTTTAATATAATGCTTACATACTGGACTGTGTATTTCTACAAGCACAAGAAAATACAAACATTTGTCACGTTTTCTCTTATTTTTACCTATTTTACAGAGATATTGTCGTAAGGGTGGGTAACATAGGGTATTGTGTCTTGTCAAAGCATTAATCTGCTGCCATCTTCATTGGTTAAATATAGATGACTTTAACACTATGATCAAGCAGAACTGCTGTGTGGAGAAATTAAAGCATGTGTCTCTAATGTGAGAAATGCACAACCAGAGAGCGAGTTTGGAGCCATGTTCTGCTGATGCAATAAAGCGAAACGATACGAAGCATGGGTTAAATGGCTTCGACAGGACCAGAGTTCATTAATGAAAAGCAGAAACTGGACTTTCAGCCCAAGGACACGGCCAGCTGTAACCCAGTCATTTAAAAATAACTCGCTAGCCGGAGGAGACCCTCCCGCTGTCTTCCGCTGGTCTTACCAGAAAGCGGGTGGAGCTCGTCCCCTGGTCGATAGCAGCAACCAGTGGCCCCAGCATGATCCGGTGCGAGGACGCAGCCATGGTGCCGTTCATGGGCAGCTCCGGAGCTGAGAGCGCGGAGCTGCAAAGGAAACTGCTTACTGCTACCGGCGACGCGGCTCCGTGTTCGACCAATGTCGGTCAGTCTGTCGCTGCCTTCAAACGTAACGGCTGTTAATGATGACGCAACTGAGCGCGATCTTGCCTCATGCGCCTCAGATTGCGTTAGATAATATACGCTTTCTCAGTGTTTGCTCGCTGAGTTTAGGTTAAGGTGCCGTTCTGGACATTTTCGCTGCGTCACCAGCAAAAAAGGGGAGTTCCCATACCGGGAGTCGAACCCGGGCCGCCTGGGTGAAAACCAGGAATCCTAACCGCTAGACCATATGGGACGCTGCTATTATGTGTTGTACAACATATACTATATATCAAGGCCACAGTTAGTTTTGATATTTTTGTTTTATCTGACTTTCCTCAGATTTCCCCAAATACATTTAGTCAAATGAGCCATAGAAACACATATGAGGAGGTTTCGTTTGACTTCCGTCTGAGTTACTTAGAAATGAAGCGCAATCTTTGGTGACCTATAGCTAATTCACATTAAACAAGTTTTTTTTTTTACTATTTCATTGTATGCATTATTATTTTTTACATCGCTACGTTTATTTTATTTTATTTTTTTTATAGATCAGTGGCGACTGGCGATGACGTAATCACAAATGGACCGTGTTGTCGCTGTGGAAATGAGTGAAGCGGTCGATTTTAGATAGGTTTTAAGTTTTTTTGTCGTATTTTCACCGTAGAGACTTAAAATGTAAGTAACACTCTTCCTAACACACTTGGTATTTTAGCGCTGCGATATGTATCAAAGGCGTTCAGTGATTCAGCCAGTTGTCCTCGCTAACTTGTGCAGTCTGACTGATTTGTGCGTTTGTAGGGCTGACTACTGGAAGTCACAACCGAGGAAATTCTGCCAGTACTGCAAGTGCTGGATTGCAGACAATAAACCTGTGAGTATGCGGGTTAATGCAGCTCGAAATGCAGTCCTCTTTGTGCTAATGGTTCTCATGTTTTCTCGGCAGAGCATCGAATTCCATGAAAGGGGGAAAAATCATAAAGAAAATGTGACTGCCAAAATTTCAGAGGTATTGACATTTATTCTGATTTTTTGTCATGTCGGTGTTTAAGCAGGGAGGAAGTCACTGCAGCTTTCAACAGGTTACAAGATATTGTTTAAGATTAGTTTAATTAACTGATCATTTTCTTTGCAGCATGTGTGGGTCAGAGTAAAGTTCATTTTAAATTCAGACTTAAAGCTTCCCATTGAAGTCCTCTGTCTGTATACAATTGTACAAAGAAATAATAATTATGGAGCCAGAGGAAACTGTAAAAAAAAATGTACAATTATTATGATTGTGCTAAATTTACTGACATTTTCAAAAAAAACATAACTTTTAAAAATTGTGTTGAAATCATCACACCACATAACTTGCACATAGAGTCGTAGGTGTTTCTTAGAAATTAATCTCAGCTAGTTTTATATTGTTTCTTAAATATAAATATAGTCTAGAACATAGGTGTCAAAATCGCAGTGTAATTATATTTGGCCCGTGAAGCCATACAAAGGACAATTGGAGCTGGCCTGCTAGTATTGGATCCTACAGTGCATGTACTGCTAATACTACAAATCCCAGAATGCTCTGCTGGTGTTTTGGTGCAAAAATCATGACGAGACCCATAAACGCCCTCTCCTCTGACAGTAGTCATAGAGCAACCTTATGCTAATATTAGCACGATGCTCCCCTCCGAAAAATGACGAAAAGAAAGGCAGAAAACAGGCGCTTTGAATTTTGGCCCACTGTGTATTTGAGTTTGACACCTCTGCTCTAGAATCTCAAAATGTTTATTATTTGTTAACATCACTCCTTCCTCCCACCACCAGCTATATTTTGATTAAATTTTACATGAAATGGTCCCAATACACTCTCATCACTGCTCATAGCAGATGACTGCCCCCCCCCCCCCCCCCCCCCCCCCTCTCCCTCGCGTCTTTTCCCTCTTCTACCC
>VOQJ01032769.1:45916-60503 GCA_015052665.1 Apistogramma diplotaenia | reverse complement strand
GGGCCGGGGTGGGGGGGGGGGGGGGGGGGTGGAGCATATCCCAGCTGTCACAGGGCAAGAGGCGGGGTACGCCCTGTACAGGTCGCCAGCCTGTCCCAGGGCTAACACAGAGAGACAGAACCATTTACACCTATGGGCAATTTAACCCAACCCCAGTAACTGCATGTCTTTGGACTATGGGAGGAAACCGGAGTACTCGAAGAAAACCACACAAAAACAGGGAGAACATGCAAACTCCACACAGAAACTGCCCAGGCCAAGGTGGCTTCGGACCCAGACCTTCCAGCTGTGAGGCAATGGTGCTAACCACCTGAATCTCGCTGAAAAAAAATCAAGACTCATCAGACCAGGCAACATTTTTCCAATCTTCTATTGTCCAGTTTTGGTGCGTCTGTGTATTTCGTAGCCTCTTTTGTTTCTGGCTGAGGAGAGACATACTGTGGTCTTCTGCTGCTATAGCCCATCTGCTCCAAGTTTCCACACGCTTTCAGAGATGCTCTTTAGCATAGCCTACCTTAGTTTTGATGAGTAGTTATTTAGTTACTCTTACCATCCTATCAGCTTAAATCAGTCTTATCATTCACCTCTGACATCACCAACACCATAGACCGTAGAGATGGTTGTGTGGGAAAATCCCAACACATCAGCAGCTTCTGACCATCTGGCAACAATCAAGCCACTTTCAAAGTCACTTAAATCACCTAAACTTCAGCCAACCATCTTGACCATGTCTACATACCTAAATACACTGAGCTACTGTGATGTGATTGGCTGATTAGATTAAAAAACAGTTGAACACGTGTCTACATAAAGTAGCCGTTGAGTGTGGCTGACTGTGTTTGTTATTTAAAAAATGAGCAGATTGAAAACCTATATTAGATAAAAACTGAACTGTGATAACAAAATGCACCTTAAAGGTAGTGAAGTTTAAAAAACATGACTCATTCGTTAATCTCTAGTTACTTACAAAAGCTGCAATGACACAAAATCCATAAGTTACATTTTATTACAAAAATAAAAACCTTCCTTGCAGTTTGTGTTACATTGTATCATTTGCAATAAATTGCACAAATGTAATAGTTTATACTCAGTTGCTGTTGGTCTCAGTCTGCAGACTGTCCAGGTTCTGGTCTTTTCAGACTGCTGTTGCTGCTTGCTGCCACCTCCAGAAGAGCCTCCTTCTCTGCGTGTTCAAGGACATCAGAGATCAGATCATCGAGCGCCTCCCCGCCTCTCATGAACTCCTAAACACAGAGCAAACCACACAACATTGACTTTAACTCTTGAGAAAGCGCTGAAGTAGAAAATACCGACTTCGAATCGAACCTTAATATCCCTCGTTGTATATCCTGTGCGGTGATCTGTGACACGGTCCTGACTGAAGTTATAGGTGCGAATCCTCTCTGACTGAGAGCGTGTGCCCACCTGTGTTTAGACACATGGGAATGATGACAAAGTTGAAAAAAAGAACAAAACTTTGAATATTACATGTGTTTTCCTGCTTCACACACCTGCTGCTTTCGTGCTGCCTTCCTCTGTTCAGTCTCTTTATCCATCACTCTTTGGTAGAGTCTGACTCTCAGCACGCGCATGGCAGTTTCTCTGTTTTGCAGCTGAGATCGAGTCTGCTGACACTCTGCAGTTATACCTGCGGAGAGGATAAGATCTGCTGTATCTGCTTTATGTGTTATGTGGCATTAAAGCTAAGGGCTTGTGTCCAGTTGAGATGGGTTTTTTTTGCCTCGTCTCTACTGTGACTTGAAAATTTTTAAGCTGTTGGCAACCAGAAAAAAACATGTTGTTGCTCTCATGGAAAACGCCTGAAAAAAAATTGTGTCAGGGAACAAAAACACGGACAAACAGTAAGATGTGGTAGGCTAGCTTTAGATGATAACTTAGCATGCCACCCTTATATCCAAATATGGTCACTTCAAGTTTGAAAAAACTAACACGGCAGCATGCAAAGAACTAAACCTTCAAATGCAGAGTCACGTGCCCGTGCAAATAGGATAGTATGGCGAGATACATCACATGGTTTTCAGAGAACCGGGGTTACCCTGGTAACCAAGTACTTTTTTTTTCATTGAAGTGATTGGTCTGTCTTAGACAGATGTGGTAATATGTGGAAGTCACAGAAGCTCCACTTCTGTGACTGGTCAGCCCGAAAGACAACATCAGAGTGGCTACATCCCATCTTCTATACAATCTTTGAGGAAACAAAAGGCCTTAGTGGACACACCCCTAAATATTCCAAAATCCATTGAATACACCATTATGGTTTATGGTTTACCTGTCGGAAGATGAACTATGCGTACTGCACTGTCTGTTGTGTTGACACTTTGGCCCCCAGCACCACGAGATCTGAATGTGTCAATTCTAAGGTCCTTTGGATCGATGTGGACATTAAACTGTGAAAACCAAAGATAAAAACAGAGATAATAGTGTTTAATCATGCTAATAAACACTGACAGCTTATAGACAAAAGCAATGTACCTCCACGGGCTGAGGCAGGATGATGACGGTCATGGTCCCTGTGTGGATCCGCTGCATCCTGGAGGAGAGGCCCACCTCGGGGATCCTTTGAACGCGATGTGTTCCTCCTTCATGCTTCAGGTGCCTGTACACATTCTCCCCAGCTACTCTGACTGCTGCATGGTGCAGACCACCTGAGAGACACAGCTCATGCATCTCTAAATGTTTTCAGCATGGACCAACTTGACTTATCACAGGATACAGTTGTGGTCAGAAGCTTTATATCCACTCATCATGGGCATGAATATGGTCATAATTTGGGGCTTTTAATGATTTCTTTGAACTGTTCTTTTACCAAGGTGGAAATTTCAGTCAAGCTTGTAGGTGGTGATTTTGGAGAAGGGGCTTCTTTCTTGCTCGGGACTCTCTCAGTCCATACTGATGTAAAACTCACGTCAATGTGGACGGTAACGCTGTTGTTCCATCAGTTTCCATTTCATGGCAGGCTTGAGCCTTGGTGATTCCTGGTTGGTTCCAGAATATCCTAAACAATTCCTGAGGTCTTCTTCCAGACCACCGCAAAGTGGTGACACATCTGAATGTGCAGTTGTTTGAACTGATGGTTAAACAAATCCTTTTTATGCTTGCAAAGAGAAACGATCATGAGCTACAATCATGATCACTAATGAGAAGTTAATAGGCCTTGACCTTACCAAGTTAAGACACTGTAGAACTTTCTGAACCACCTATTAAAATATTTAAATGATGTTTGAGCCTGTATGTACACTTTTAATCCTGCTGATTGGAGAAAATCCTAAATAAGTTCAACCTTCGAAACCACAGGTGAGTTTAGATCTTTTTTAACCAAAGCACCCCTAAAAATAATAACATGTTGTATTGTTTTATGACATCGTCTTCTAAAGTCTATTGAAGACAGGCTAGAAAAAAAAAAACAGGTTTAACTGTGTTCTTGATGTTACAATCACTCACACAGAGGCTACTTTAACAGCAGGTTTGTCATTAATAAAAATGATTTTCATTGGTGCAACTGAAAGGTGAAGCAGTAACAGTGCAAATTGCAGGGGCATAAAAAAAAACTATCTTAAGTCATTCAAAATTACCATCACATTCAAGTGGACACAAACTTCTGACCAAAACTGTAAGTAAAGCACACCAGGAAG
The DNA here is from genome assembly GCA_015052665.1 of Apistogramma diplotaenia. NCBI lineage: Eukaryota > Metazoa > Chordata > Actinopteri > Cichliformes > Cichlidae > Apistogramma > Apistogramma diplotaenia. The sequence continues at coordinate 56,850 of VOQJ01032769.1, read as the reverse complement.
TCATAGACACTGAGGAGAAAACAATTGGAACTGCTTATGAATGATGAAGGAATAAATAAAGCTTACCATACTCTGCAGGTGTGTAGTTCAACACCTCAAAATCCCAGTTTTTATAAAATGCAAATCCCTGGTACATGTCAAACATTTCTTTGGTAAACTGCTGACAGATGTCACCTGAAATCACATAAATAGTGTAAGATTCATTTTCCAGTGCAGTGTGTTACTGTGAGGTGTATTGTGAATGTAGAAAAAAAAGGGGGAATCCAGCAGGCATTGACAAAAATGAGCTTTGCTTTCCTTCGTACCTCCTGTTGTCCGCCCTGATACGACCTCCAGCAGAACATCACTTGAGTCAAGAGGATCAGTGGGGATAAGAGCTTTGATTAGCTGGGTATAAAGAAAACCTCATGAACAAACGAGGATCCGTCACACCCTTCTACATTAATTTGATTGTGACTCTTGTGTTCTTACATCTTTTCTCAAGGCCAAAATCTTGCTGGAGATTTGTGCTTCCTCCTCTTTGAGCAGCTCGGTCAGATGTTTATCTTCATCTTTGGTGTCAGCTGAACGGGATATCAGCAAGGGAAATATTTAAGATTTATTTTGTTAAGAATGTAAATGAAAACTGTATTTACACAGAACTGCAAACTATTTCAGTAGTTAGAAGACCTCAGGACAAACCAAGAAACATGTTTAAGGAGTTTTCTGTGGTCTGAGAGGTGAGCATATACAGCAATTTCATGCAGATAAGTTAAATCTGAAAATCCTACTCACTTTTTAGAAGTGAACTGACCTCTTCGAGGTCTTTCTGGGCTTGCTCAATACTCCCAAACACAGTGGCCAGAGGCAGCAGCTCAGCGTGTTTCTCTATGAGCACCTTTCTGTCTGACTCGCTGAGGAAAGCGTGCTGTAGCTGCTTGCTCAGGTTTCTGTAATCCTCCATGAGCTGCTGGAGATGCACCTGAACTGACTCGTTCTTGTAAAGATCACTGTGAAAGCGTTTGGACATTACTCTGCCACAGTATGGCACCTCTGTCATGTTAGCATGTTTCAGACCGGTGTGTCCCATCAGCGTCCTCCATCCTCCTCTTCCTCCTCTGCTGCTGTAAACTACACGGGTGCACAATGAGCACAGTCTAACGCAACTCCTGACAAGCATTTGGCTAAATCTGGGGGGTGACGAGTTGAGTAAAACTATACTCAGTAGGTTTTATTTGAGTTTTTACAAGGACTTCAATGCAACTTCCGCTGGCAGTAAGAGAGACCGGATATAGTTTGAAGCGGAGAAGACGTGAACTCTGGGAACTGTAGTCTTACTGTTAGGATACGTCACGCTGCTAATAGTAGTTACCTTGTATAAATAAAATAAAATAATTTGATAATATTGTAAATCAGCATATAAACACCATATTAATAATTGTATTTATTTATAAGTCTGTTTAATATAACTCTAGTATTGCTTTAAACCTTGTAAAGGCTCGCTAACATTGCTAGCTAGCCAGAGTATAAAAAATTGTTAGCGCGTCAATATGTCAACCTTTGGAGTCAGTGAAGGTGGTGAAATAATTTTAAATGTTTTTCGCGTTTTAAGCAACTACACATCAGAAAAGCAGTTTAATTATAAAACTAATATAAATACTAGTATGTATGCTTTCTTTAAAGTCCTAATGTGTTCAGTGTGTTTCTTGTTTGCAATGCTGCTAACAAGAAATAAGCTACTGGCTTAGTGGCCAGATATTTACATTTTTACAGACTTTAGTTAACTGTTTCTCATTATTTCCAGGACAACCTGGGTTTTCATTAACCAAGGCAGTAGAGGATGTGAGCCAGCATGGTCATGCCCAGACTGAGGCCCTGAAGGAGAAACAGAGGACGCTCAGTGCCTTGCAGGTTCATCTTTAACCCTAATGTAGTACAACATTGATTAACTAACTGTAAAACACTTTAAACCAGGGATGGGCAATTAATTTTCCCAAGGGGCCACAAGAGGAACATTCATTTTTATCTCTTTTTAAACTTATTGGTGCGGCCCTCCAAGGCTGGCGCATGTCGTCCCTTAGGAAAATACACTGCCTATCCCTGCTTTATACAATTATAAAAACACTGTAGAACACAAAAAGTGATTTAAAACAAGACATCAGAGGTGAAAAGTGCCCAGAAAGTGGAGTTAAATTGTGGGGTAACATTTATTTTCATGGTTTGTGGCTGTTTTGTCCCTCTTACTTCACTGGTTTGTCTCATTTTCCAGGCAACACTTTCAGAGCTTGAGAGGAAAAGTGAGGTTGCAGACAAAGAACTGAGATCCAAAATTAGGGAACTCCTAGTGCTGGAAGGTGAGCTGGAGCAGCTGGAGCAGCACACCAAAGTCCTTCATGATCGCTGTGCATGCATCAGCAAGGAAAACGCAGAACTCCAGATTCTTATAGGCGAGGAGGAAGAGGCCGCACAAGCGGCACTTGCAGGGTTCAACGCTTACCGAAACAAGATGGAAGTTCACAGGGCAGCTGTTTTACATGCAGCAAGCCAGACAGCGGCTCACAAAGACCTGAAGGAGAAGCAAGAACTAGTGCGGATGCTGAGACAGAAGAAGGAGGAGCTGCAAAAAGATCTGGAGAATCCGAATGGAAATACAGCGCAGATGGCAAAAGTGGTCTACCACACCTTCATTTTATCATAGAGCTCTTCCTCAGAGATTTGCAGTATCCATAATCATTATATGCTCATGTGTTTTCTGCAGAGAGAGATTAATGCTCTGAAAGGGGAGATCTCCCTGAAGATGAAGACCACATCTGAGAAGAAAGGGCAGCTGCAAAAAGAGTTGGAGATTCATGCACAGATAAAGAAGGACATACAAGTATATAACTTACCCAACAGAAAACAGGGAAAACTTATAGGCTGAATGCTGCCATAGTTTTAATTTAAAAAAAAAAGCTAATCATCTGGGTAGAATTTTGTAGCACAACATGAATTACTTTGTAGCCTTAAAGACATCACCAACATCACTTTACCCCCTGCCTCAGATCCAGAACAGGCGCTATGAAGCCATCATCAAGCGCCTCCGCTGCCAGCTGAGCAGAGCCCAGGCCAACCACAGGTAAATAAAAAGGCAGATACAAATCCAGAAGTGATATTATGAACATAAATCTTTGTGACAATAAACATGCAACAAAGATAAATATGCTAAGCTGTACCTGCTTTCCCTTAGGCAAATGTCTGATGATGTCTACCACATGAGGAGGCAGCTAGCCGAGCTCAAGAGGCAGCGGCAGTCAGCACAGGGCTCAGCAATCAGTGGTCATCAAAATGCAGTGTCAGACTAATGTCGGTTAATTGTTGTGTTATTCGGACAAATGTGGGCCTGTTGTTATTATGGCTGTTAGTTTAAAAGGAAGTTACTGCAGTTGAACAACAGGGGGCAGCAGTGACCACTGAATGTCTTGACTTTATCTGACTTTCTTGCTTCATGCCAGATATTTACACAGCAGTTACTGCTAAATGTGTTCCTTGAAATATGCAAGTTTTTCTTTTTTTCAGATGGAAACCATAAATATGGAAATGAAACAGCATACAGGAGTGCTTCGGTGTCTTGTGGATGAGCTATCAGCAAGGGCGTGGGATGGGATTTTAGGTCATGTGGTGATAATTCATACACAGCAGTAACCCAAGCAAAACAGAAGCCGAGTGTCCACTGTAACTGTCAGTGTGACAGTGGTGCTTTGGTACACGCTGTCCCAGCTTCTGCCTCAGTGGACCCCTTGATGCGTCTGAGGCGACAGTCCCACTGTCGGGTTAACAAGGGCGTGACTGTGCTACTTCAGCCATAACGCAAAATTAGTTAAACAATGAAGCTGCCTTTTCAGATGATGAAATCACATCAGAATGAATTGAATCAGCCTCCGAGAAAAGCTATAACTTTGTAACTCCACAGTTTTCATATCTGAATTGTGTCTTTCTGGGCTTTTTTTTTTTTTGTTATTTAAACAGATGTATAGAGAAGAGAAAGACACAGAAATACATGGAAAGGTTGTTGAGAAGTGGATTTTTATCAGCTTAAGACTAGATTACATTCTGTTCACACATTTTATTCTATTTTATTTTACAAAGAGCATGGCAGTGCTTCAACCACAGCCATGTTTGTGACATTTAAAAACAATTATTGCATGAGATATCTGTGCAGAAGCTGCAGGTATGTGTCATAGCTATAGTTTTCAAACCAAAGAGCTCACATTCAGAGTCATAACTGATCAGACCTTAATCGTGGCTTCTTGACAGCCACCCTTCCACTTGTCCAGCTTCCTTTTCTAAGGACTCACTGCACATCATGCTGAGATATGCCACAGTTTCCGCTAAGAGCTCTTTGGGAATCACCTTGTTGGTGCAAAAATATTATTCTGTCAAACTTTGGCATATGTTTCTGTTACAGGCTGCAAATAGCAAAGTGTCTAAAGATGCCATTTTAAATTGGTGTTTGCTAAGTTGTCTGTTATGCGTAGACGCAACACGGGGCTGGAGAACTATTGCTCAAGACCACCTTAAAAGAATATAAAGAAATGAGGTGTGGCTTGAGGCTTTTGCACAGTACTGTATACTCTCGGGCTTCTCAGCCTTGAGCCTCATACTACTCAAACCATCCTCTTAGAAAGGGCAGTCCACTTTAATTAGAAGCTTTCTGCAGTAAATTTAAATTCCTCGTTCACATCATACACTACAAGCGCATGCCTGAATATATCACCCCAACAGCCCCCTTCTTAAAATACACAACACATTTCGTCATTGGTCTTTCATTCCTTTAATTTTAATGTCTAAAAATAAACTTCATGCACATAATGTGAACTTAAATAATTGTCCACTGTATCATCGGGGGATTAGTGTTCAAATTAAACTCTGTTTTTAGTGTTCGCTTCGACCGCAATGCGTGCTTTGCATTGTTAAGCATACTGTGTTACATAAGAAGGGGTTTCCACTATAAAGAGAAGTGTGTTCCCTGGTTTGAAATTCTTAAAATAAATGCCATATGCTCCCACTCCGGGCTAATTAAGCCTGGCTAATTAGGGACTGAAATTAACACCAGCCTTCTACCACATGCTGTTTTTATTTATTTATTTACCTATTTTGGCTTTGACACATTTTTTTTTCTCCAATTTGGCATCAACCACCATGTCAAAATATGCTTGGCTGATGGATGTAAGAGGAATGTAGGCATCTAACAGCCAGCGGAGATTTAAAAATGGAAAAACAGTAGTCAACTTAGAGGCCCCTCCCCCCCCGCTTTTTTTCCCCCCCTAACCCATAAAACCTCATTCTTCACAGCTCTTTGTTGCATTTAAAGGTCATTTTAGCATTCTTAACAAGTACTCCGGCATTCCCGTCCTGTAAAAATGATCCTGAAATGACAGAAGATAAACAAATCCATGAATCTGTCTGTCACTGACCTTTAACAAAATTACTGTCTCTGGTTTGAATCATTAAAAGCTCTCCATTGCCTTCCAAGAAGCATCCCTTTGACCTTACATTCAGCCTGTGTTGGCCTTTTGATGAATGAGCGTGCCAATAAAACACTTGGCAACCCCTCACGTTGACTGAGGATCTTTCCGCAGAACGGCTGAACTCATTTACGTCTCTCTGCTTGTTCTGCTTTTGTGTGCAGATATGGCTTACAGAAACGAGTACAAGTTAAGGAAATTATCTAGTGAATACAATAACTCGTAGATTTAAAGATGCTGTTCGACTAGTTTAAGTTAATTTTGCTTCAAAGCAGAATTTGGACTGACTAGTAGTATTTTGACTAGCACCAATGAAATATACAGTACGACAGTTAAATATTATCAGTGACTATCCAGTTAATAAATCTGGGTTTGTGCTGAAAAATGAGCTCAGATTGTCTTGGTTACTTATTGTGTTGAATTCCCACCTCACACAGACCTACAAGATAGAAAACATATACCAAAAACACTGCAGTGGTGAAAGATGTGTGAGACATGAGCCCGTTATCTTATAAATGGTGTTGTATTGCAAAGAAAAGGGTTACTCTTGTGTACGACATTAAACACACACACACAAAGTCTTGTTTTTGAAGCGTCAAACCGAATTCTTTAGCTTTACCTTCCAGCTCTAAAAAAGTGAAGCGTCATAAACCTGACCACCGCATTTATTTTAATGACCAGCAGGGGGCAGCTCCTCTGGTTGCAAAATGCTCACTGAGGCCACAGGAATAGCTGGATTGTGTTTATCTATATGACTTCGTTTTGCTAGCAGAGGAGTCAGTCTAACTCTTCAGACCCAGAAGCTCCATCTGTCTTTTACATATAGTTGTTACAGATGCTTGAGTGTGAAGGCCCAAATGCGGACGTGTGGACACTGAATAAAACTAAAACTGGACCATTTATTTGGCTGTGATGAATCCAAAAGACAGAAAACAGAATGTCCAAAAGTAATGATGTTCCCTCTGATACTAAAGTCCCAGTGTTGAGCAAAAGGGGACGTCTACAAATGAAGCCTGTGTTGAGGCCCGTATTGCTTTTTCAGAATATCACGTGACAAAAGCCAAATGAGACCCTGTTTTCTGATATCACGTGACTGCCTCATTATGTGATTCAAGTTGCTGAAACGACATGGGAAATAGAGAAAGTGTTCTGGGTGATCTGAGGTGAGACTGTTATAGGGGCATAAACAGAAGCTGCTGTATCCTCACCTGTTCACATTGGAGCTTCAGGGACACACAGAAACGTGTGCCCCTGATTCTTCAGTCCTCTGAGAGTGTTTGGGCTGGGGAAGTTGTACCAAAAATAATTAATCACCTGAGCCCCAACACGGTCACAATTTTTTTTATTTGTGAATAAAAATCACTAAAGCACCACCCACCTCCAGCCAAGCACTAACTGTAACAGTTTATCCACAAACACCCAGCACACCCTGTCTATATACAATACATTATTGATATACCACAACTGATCTATCTCTTGTGATCAGGCTTTTGGTGAATCATTTGGCCAGAAAGATTCAACACATTCACGGAGCCTCATAATACCATCAATATCTAAAAGTAACTGAAAGCAGCAAACCACTAGAACATAAGGTTTGGGCAACAGACGCTCTGATGAAGGACGAGAGGAGACGGCAACAATATATACACAGATAAGGGTAATTAGGGGATGTGGAGACAGCTGGGTGGAACAAGACACAGGTGAACTAAAATCACAGGAGACAAGACATAGGAAGCAAAACTAAAATCAAAGTGCAAGTAACACAAAATGTCAAAAGAAGAAATGTAATAACTAAAACAGGGAAACTAGACACACGAATGAACTTAAAATGGGAAACTTGACACAACAGAATGCAGCACTGAGGGAGTAATTAAACTAAAGCCATGAGGAACTGAGAATCAGACTAAACATACTTCCACTTATTCAATTCAGGACATGCAAACTCCACACAGAGTCCTCTGCCAGATGTTGGATTAAAACCCAGGACCTTCTTGCTGTGAGGCAATAGAGCCACTGTTCCACCATGCTGCCTCTCACTAAATGTACTTAAGCAGAAAATATGCAGGAAACAATTTAAACACTAAACAAACCAAATATATTGTAGAATATTTAAATGAACGAAACTAGGAAGACCAGAAAAGTCAAACACTCAGCAAACTGTTCCAGGACCATAGCAGCAGTCTATGCTTCTGGAAGGTCTGGCCTCATGAGAAGATCCACACATGCTGTAAATCTGATTGCAGTCAAATCTGTTTGCATATTAGCTGAGGAGGGGTGGTGTGCCAACAGGTTTTAGATGTCGGACATTTTACTATAAAATCCTGCCCTAACCATAGTCACATAAAGTTTTTATTGCTAATAAATGTCACATATTTAAAGATGAGCATGAAAAACTAGACAATCATGGCAATCTGCTATCAACCAAAGCAATCATTAGGAGGTTTTCAGTGACTTCCAGAAAACCTCTGCCAGTCCTTTATGAAATACATATTTTCCCTTAGTGCACATGAGAAACCTCAATATGAATATGATCATGATCATTATATCCACCTTCCTTGGACTGTTGATTAGCCACATTTATTTTGACCCTGACAGCAGATGTAACATCCTCTCTAAGAGTCTCCTCTGCTCTAACTGACTGAAACCTGCAGGTGTTTGTATGCGGCTGTTATGTACAGCCTGACACAAACACCTGCAGGTTTATTTGACGGTCAGTGACTTGTGATAACCTGTAATTTCATATTCCAGTTTGCTTAAACAGTTTCAGCACCTCCTGCTCCTTCCCATGTGTGATAAAGTGTCTGAGTAGCACATTTATAGCAGTTTGCACGTCCTCTGGCCAGCTGCCCCTGTTTGAGGCAGAGAAACAGTTATGCACATGCCTCAAGTGCCGAGCAGCATGTAATATATTCTTGGACTTCTGCTACTGTAGGCTGAAATGTTTTTACTGCACAGTTTGGCAGAATAAATACAGCAGCTGATCGTTTGTTGGTTTTAAGGGTGTGTAAATAATCCGACTGCATGAAAATCTTATTTGTTCTCTGTGATGTGCAGCTGGATCTGTATCATTAGCAAGAGTCCCGTTTACTGATTGTGTCAGTATCTGGGTAAAAGCTCCCATAACGTCATTTAGGGGTGATGATGCTGAACAGACTGATGTAAACTTCAGCATGTAATTAGCTTAGCTTACCTTAGCAAAAACTGAAAATAGGGTCAAGTTCTACTGGCTTCTTGGCAAACTCATCCATGTACAGCATGTTACTTAGCTTTAGAGCATAGTTGTCAAACTCTGGCCCGCGGGCCAAATTTGGCCCGTGAAGCCATACCAAAGGACAATTGGAGCTGGCCAGCCAGTATTGGAGCCTACAGAGCATGTACTGCTAATACTACAAATCCCAGAATGCTCTGCTGGTGTTTCGGTGCAAAAATCATGACAAGACACATAAACACCCACTCCTCTGTTCACAGTAGTCATAGAGTAACCTTATGCTAATATTGGCACTGTGCTCCCCTCCTAAAAATGGCGAAATGAAAGGCAGAAAACAGGAGCTTTCTAGGCAGGTGGGAAGCAGAATATCTGTTTTCATATGTAAAAGACAGGGCTGTTTGTCTTGCATGTGGAGCCAATGTGGATATAACCAAGGAGTACAACATTAGACGACACTATGAAACGAAACACCAAGACAGGTACAAGGACAGCAGAAGAGATGAAAAGAGGTTTGGTTGGTTTGGTAAGCAAAACTAGTTAATATGAAAAGGAGGAAGATTTCTCTCAATAAATATCAATGTTGGCCCGTGACTTTGTCCCAGTTTTGAATTTTGGCCCACTGTGGCTTAGAGGTAAGTGTTATTTTAACTGAAAGCAAGTTTATCCGTGATGCCATGCTTGTTATCTCTATGCTAAGATAATTGGAATACAAGCAAAAGATAGATATCGGTCTACTCTTATCAAGAAAACAGAGTCTCTGAAAATGTTTAACATTCTCTTAACAAATTTATATGGCTGTGCCAGACTTCCTATTTTAAAAAGACAGACGACATGTGGCTGCTTTTGGCTGCAGTGTGGGTGTTTAGATCTAAACAGCTCCAGGTTTTGCAGCGTACTTAAACATTTTGTCAGCTGGCAGAAAATTCAGCCACAGTATCAAACATTATCTGGCTTCTCAGATGACAAAACAAACTAAATTTGCTACCATGAGAGACTAAGTATCATCAGACTAATTCAAAAGAAAACTTTTCAGGTCTGACTGTATTTCCTTAGTCACTTTTTCTGCACTTAAATCCCATATTCAGCATTTAACTGTATGTTCTGATCCACTGCTAAGTTTTAAACAACAAAAGTATTCTTGTCCAAACATATACAGTACCATTTAAAAGTTTGGTCACAGTCATGATTGTGACTGATACTGCATAGACTAAATGTATGTATCTTTGTTATTAAAAATGGATATACATACACCTTTGATCCACCCAGCTGATTGTAATTGTGTTTTACTTCTTGTCAGTGTGGGATAAGCTGTCTGTGAATAAGGAATACACTTGAAATGACCATCCTACCTATGCCATACCCGTTTGCAGTGGGGATTGTTTGGTTTTGAACTGTTCCAGTCAAAGAAGCATCAATTCAAAGAGAAACTATTTTACTGCTGCCGGTAATTGTTTTTAGTGTGGGTTCAAGAGCTTTCCTGCTTCAAAGACCCGTATGAAACAGGTTATTGTCAGCCTGAGTATGGATGTATTCCCTGAGAACTGAGACTTTTTTTTTTCTCCAACCTCCTCTTGTTTGTTCTAGTCTTTACTGTCTATAAACCATCCAGACAGCTCTGCTACAGAAAGCAGTAATCCCAGTTCATGGTGATTCTGGGAAAAGAGTTTGTGCATGGATGAGTAAATTAAAAAGGAGTGAGGAGGGGATATCCCTCAGAAGCCAGGGTTGGACAAACAGGGAAACCACTGTGACTTTGCTGGCCTCTAATTGCTCCCAGTGGTCCTTGTTAGACTAAACAGCGTGACACCGCTTGCCGGTTTACCGGCAACACTCCCGACTTCTAAGCCAAGTTTAAACATCCAGCCTAACCCTGTTGCTTTCGTGCTTTGATATACGGTAATAATTGTCAGCAGGTGATTCATCGATGACTTAAATTTTCTCGTTTGATTTAAAACAAACCCACTGGGTGGGTCGTGAAAGCTTTATTGATTTATATTTTCCAAAAGCTAAGAGCTCAGCCTTTTTCTTAGCATCACAATGTACACAGAAACCAGGTGAAGGTGTTTCGAACTGTGTAAAGGTGTGGCTCGGCATTAGCATGACTAATGTTTTGATTTGCACAGACACGACATTGTCTACGCTGACTTTGTGGCAGGAATGTGGGATGAGAGCATGGCGTGGTTCAAAGGTCTCGCGCAACTCCAGGAAGTAGCCCAGGCTTAAAATAGATAATAAACGAAACC
>VOQJ01032769.1:13696-28216 GCA_015052665.1 Apistogramma diplotaenia | reverse complement strand
TTTTTTTGGGGGGGGGGGGGGGGTTCAAGAAAGTATTGACAGATGTCCTGCTCCTGTAGATGCAGCAGAAAGGAGACTGGCATTTTTATCAGGTTGAGATATCTGTCACTTTGTATTTTTTGATAGCATGCATGCATGTGCATGTGATCTTCCCCAAATCACCAATCCCTAAATTTCTAATGTACATTTCCCATTAAAGAGAACAAAATGCCCTACAATGATGTTGTGAAGTTACACTCACTCCCATCAAGGTCACCCAAATCACCAGGGTTCAAACATCAGAGTACAGAGCGGTGGTGAGAACCCAAATGAAACCCCAAGTATTGCAACCAACATTGAAGACTGAGACACAGTAGACACCAGTGTACGGAGCCAGAAACGTACAGGAAGGTCTACCCCAGTGCTCAGGAGCCTCTGCTAAGACCCAACAGAGGCCAGACACCACAACTCTGTCCTACTCTGGCAGAATGGGAACCCAGGAAGATGAGCAGACCCAAAGGCCAGGAAGGACACCAGCCAGCACAAGCAGGGCACCGGGGTACACCGCCTGCGGCACAGGACGACCCAGCCCCACAGGACATCAACACAACCCCCCACCCTGGCCCAGAGTGGGTGCAGTGACCAGGGTATAGTTAATACCACTGGTTCATTTACACCTATTGTCTGATGTGCTTTTCCAGTAAGTATAACTTTATTTTTATCAGCATAACTAAAAGATCTGTGATCATGGGTGTGACTAGTGTTTTCAATCATACCCATTATCACATTATAACAAAATAGGTTAAATATTAAATACAATCTGGGGAAAAAGTCTAAATAAGGGTAAAAATTAATTATAAAATAGTGTAAAATGTCTTAAATGCAACAAAACAAAATTAAAATGAAAGGTTAGTAAATGTAGAGAAAAATTATACAGTACAGGTCGATAGAGCATGTTCCTGTCTTCATAAATAATACACGCTATTTTATTGAATTTCATTGATCAGCTCTTACTGATATAAATATTAATGGACGGTTTTATTGGACAGCTGTACTCCTAACCCGCAAAACTGCACATTCTTAAAGTCATTTAGAGCAAGGCACCGTCACAATATACACATTTATTCGACTTTTGCGTCACCTGTAGCGATGTAAAATAAAACTAGCTGGCGATTTTACCTGCCTTCATAAATCTGAGGCTGCCTGGTTAAGTGCAATGCCCTCAACGCAGGCCGGGGCCTCGCTTTTTAACGCGTTTCAATATCAAACTCCATCTTCGGCTCCCTCACCCGTCGCCCTACATTTCTCCTGCGCGTCCCCCCCTTTGCGCGTCCTCGCCCTCAGCGTGCAGGCCAACGTGAATCCGGCGAGTGGGCGGGGCGACCACTGGGTGTGTGTAAGAGAGGCTCGGTCATATAGAACCAATGAGAAGAGCTCCGTAATATATAAATATTTACACGGTGCACCACATCTGCGCATGCGCACCTTAATTCGACAAAGGCGACCACTCAAATTGTAAACTGGGAGGTCTGAGGGTGAACTGGAGAGCTTCAATTATTTATATAGCGTGAAAATTTTCTTAGTAAACCTATACTGTTACCTCCATTACAGATTTACACATTTTTTACCTTCTAGAGGGAAAAAACAGGTTTACAAAATATGGACTACTGACAAAAAAACCAACAGTCCAGTTTTTCTTTTTTTTTTTCCTTTTATTTGAGGTGCAACTGTCTAGTGCAATTGAAACGTCACATTTGTGATGGGCTGAGGAACATGCACAAAACATCAACATACTTCTGCTGGGCATTTTCCTTTTTTTTTTTTCTTCTTTTAAGCCAGATGTCTCATTGTGTTCAGCGCTCCAGTTGCACAATGAGCAACTCAAACACTCGGCTGTACAAAAAAAAAAGACAAAAAAAATAATAGAACATTTTTTTAAAAAAAAGGAGAACTACACACGTCCCAAAATGGTTAGAGTCCAGATCATTTGAGCGAGTGAGTTTGAAGCGACGGCGGATACAGTACAAAGCTGTGTGTCACCACAGGAGAGACAGCATCTTAGTGTGGAGGTAAAATGTCCTCTTCTGTTCCCACCCTGAGGAATGACATCACAGGTAGCTCGAAAAACCTGGCAAAACCATAGATATATATACAAAAGTAGTAGAACGACTTTAAAAAAAGGCTTCTATATATGTATCTATGGTTAGGAACCAGGCACTTGGCAGAATTTAACTGGAAATTTTTCATCTATACAAAGGTCGCTAGCTAGAAACAGTCATGTCCTACTGAACTGCCGTGCTGTCTTATTTTATATTCTTTAACAGACCACTTGGACATTAATTACATCAACAAGAGAAAAAAACATATAAACAGAAACAGACAAAATAAGCCTCTCCCAGTCCTCCCTTAAAAAAAACATTGATTCCCTGCATAAATCTTTAATGCTCCATCCGAGAAAGAGCAGGGAGGGTGCGTTTAGGGTGGACCTCAAACTGAGTTCTCAAAGTGAACAATGAAGAGCAGCTAATATTTCATTATTATTATTATAAATTTTTTTAAGACCATCCTCCCTTGAGGAACGTCAAGACTGGTGATCCTCAGAGACCCGGGACTCTCCCGATCCAGGGTGCGTCGCATAAGTCGTCTTTCGTTTGTTAAAAGTTTCTGAAAAAAGTGTGAATGGAAAACAGGAAAATGAGTCTTAAAAAAACTGCGCTGATGTACAGTTGAGGTGAAGCGGCGGCGGAGAGGGGAGGCGAGAGACGATGGCACACGTTTTCAGTGGGTCACGGTGCGAGGGATTTGACGGCACTGACAAGAGCCTGTTGTTTGATTGGTCGGGCCCTTGGTTAGCTCCTCCCACCCTCGTTTTCAGCCCTGAACAATGGCAGCAGGGTCGGCTGCTGTCAGCTCTGTCCCTTCCCCCGCATCATCATCACGACGACGATGACCAGCACGAGAACAAGGATTGTCTGAAGCGGGTGGTAAAAGTTGGAGACGAGGCAAAGACGCACGTGCGCACGCACACACACACCTACACACACACACACACACACACACCTACAGGTGCAACTCCAAAGTCAGTTAAATAAAATGTGCAACAAAAGAGTGGTTCATCCTCCGGTTAAGTCCGAGTGTGCGCTCCCTCAAACGGTGGCAGAGTCGGTCTTGATGCCAGAGTCCATTCACAGTATGGCAAGACTCCTTCTTCCTCCTCCTCCTCCTCTTCTTCTTTCTTCCATCCCCCCGATCTTTCATCCTCAGGGGCCTCTCCAGTGTCTGGGTTACGCAGATGTGCCAGAGTTCTGCGTGGAGGGGGCGGCCGGAACCGGAGGCTGGGCGACACCGGTCGGGGAGCCGCCGGTCTGAACTTGAGCCTGGAACTGAGCCATCTGCTCGGGGCTGGCCAGGGTCTTGAGGAGGTTGTTCTCCTGCTCCAGCTGTGTGTTGCGCTCGATCAGCTCTTTTATCTGCTCCTTCAGCACCTCCACCTCCTCGCGCACGGCGTACATCAAGTGGCTCTTCACCAGATCCTGAAGGGAGAGGGAGCAATATATAATCAGCAAATAATCCAGCAGCAAAAACAATCGCAAGTCACGAATATGCTTCTGAAAGGATTCAATGGTTACTGGTTGGTTTCCCAATGTGCATTTTTTCACACATATTTTTTGTTTTTGTTCCAGGGGGTCAGGCTTTTGCATTTTTCATGTTTTTGTTGATATTTTCCATTAAAAAAATTAATAACCCCCAGATGCATTGCTAACAGGAGGCGCTGGAGTCTGACATGAATCATGGTAGTGTTACATGTTACATGCACACGAGTACACAAGGGGGTCCTGTAAAGCAAATCCTGTCTGTGTGCGCAGGCACCCACCTGTCACGTGTCTGCAGCCGCACTTCATATCATATCTAAGGGTTTATATTAAATATAATTATATTAAATATAAGTGGCATGGGATGGCCATTTTTGTGAAATGCTGCTATATAAATTTAATTGATTCATCATTTTCCATTTTATAAGAACAAATGGTGAAAACATTTGCAGGTTCTGGCATCTGCAATATTAATAAATACCATTTCTCTCAGATTTACGTCAGCGTGAAGTAAATATTTGGGCATGTTTTGCTCACTATTTCTTGTTAACAAAAAGAGGGAAAAAAATTACTCAACATGATTATATAACACAATTTTAATCAGAGTAATTCTACACCTGCAAAAATCATATGGTTTACAGCAAAATTTACTGCAGAATAAAAGCATAAATCAGCAACTTGCTGCCTGGGGGAAAATGTGTGACACAGCAAAGGCTAAATTAGCATCAGTCTTGCAGGGCTCGTGCCAGCTGTCTCAGCAGCAGGAGGAAAACAAGGGCAACATGAACTCCTGCAGGAACTGCTTCACAGATTATTCCCATGATGGTGGTGATGATGATGATGCCAGAGCACAGCTCAATGGGGATTTGGGTTGAATAATCTGAGCATCCCCTCCTTGCTGGACCCAATCCTCCTTCCTCCTCCTACCACCATCTCCTCCTCCCTGCCCTGATATGCAGAAGCTAGGGAACAAAATGTTCCTGCACTGGAGTGGGAGGAGCCAATCAGCGGCCGAGTTATTTATACCGCGGAGGGGAGGCTGCTGCTTGCCTAGCAACACTTAAGGGAGAGAAAGAGAGAGAAGGGGAGTATGTAGATGTATGAAAACGAGATGGGGGGGCGTGTGAACCTTAGCCTGGCCCACATCCAGCTTCCAACGGGCTGGAGGTCATCGGTCCTAATCGTGAGAGGCGAAAGCTCCCGCAAACCAGGAGCAGGTGCACAAGTGCGACAAACTGCTCTTGACGTATATGCAAACTTAATTTCTAGAAAGCCCTTTATTGTCTTCAGCAGCCGTGCTGCAGCTTCACGGGCAGTGCAAGAAAACGCAGAAATAAAAGCAGGAGGGGCCGTTATCGCTGTAGGTGATCGGGTTACATAACACCGCAGGCTGCACGTATGCGTAAAGCCAGATAGCGGATTATTAAAAAAGGTAGAAACCGTCACCTACCATTGCTTGCTCGATCTTGTTGTCGATGGCCACCACACTTGCACCCGATGAGCTGTAAGACAGAGAGGAAAACATGTTTGAGGATGATGATGCAACATTAGCTAACCACTGCGGCTGTTTTTTTTTTTTAAAAAGAATGCAGTGAAGCCTTTCTCTGTTAAAAATTGGACAAAAAGAGGGGGGGGAGAAATCACGATTAGCGTCTGCAAAGGCAGCTCCGATTCCCATGCATCTTCTCTATTCTGCTAGGCACAGCAAAAACAGGGAGCGAGCGCTGACATTTACCTATTGTCAACCCTGACTGATGCACTCTCCTTCCCAAGCGCAGAGGACAGAAACGAAATGGAGAAATTCCTCAGTTGACAAACGCCAAGGTCCATCGCCACTGCGTAACACTGGGAGTTCATGCTATCCCGTCCATTAAAACCCCCGAAGGCGACGCATCGTGTGTAAAAACGGAGACTCCGGCGGTATAAAAGTAGAAAAAACAGCGCATTATTGAGTGCCGGATGCTGCGCCTGCACTCCGGACGACCAGCCGGGATCGAGAGCACACAAAGACTGAGAGCGGCGGGCTGCAGCTCGGCGCAACACAGCTCCCTCTCTCTCCCCTATGCATGCGGGAGAACAGCGCCAGCAGCCCTCTGATTGGAGGAGAAATCGCCTCATTTGCATAACACACGCGACATGCTAGCGTCTGATTGGCTTAGAGGCAGCTTATTAGAACAATATATGCAACATCTCGCTACCTGCTGCACCTTCCTCTATCTTAGACAGGGTCAGCACATCAGGGATGCTGCTCTTTGTACTTTCAAGATCCCATTTTGCTTCCTCGTACCTTAAACTCCATATAATGCGCAGTCTCTTTTTTTAAAGTTTATGCTTCAGTGTGGCCGCAGGTGTGACAAACCTTGATCAGAAGCTGTTGTGTGAAACAATGTCTGCAAGTCGTGTGTTAACGACTCTGGCACACACCTTAGGTTCATTACAGAACCTACAACAGGCTCTGAGTGAACATTATCATCTGACCATGACTTGACCCTGCAACAAAAAGTTGCTAAAAGCTGACCTCAGGCCTGCTCGGACGTCAAAGACAAACATAAACATGACCAATGAAAGCCTGCTGAGTCGTCTTCCTCTTTGGGTCTGATGTGTGAGTGCACTGCTGTACAGTCACGCTGGACCACCCTCTTTTCTTTGTTGGTGAGGAGGCGTTGTTGCACATCATTTATAAACTCCCTCTTGCTTTTTCTTTTGCAGGAATAATGAGTCAACCAGAGGAAAACTCAGTGCCCACCATTTTATTTGTGTAACAGTTAATTATTAAGTAAAAATGACAGGCATTCCCCGAATTCAGTGCTTCAGCCATGAAAGGTTTCCTACAAACGTTTGTTTCTGCCACTGACTTTTCATTTTTAATTTAGCTTGTTTTTTGCAGAGCCGTCTAAACTTTGTGTTGTTTATCTCAAAATTCTGACTTACGGATGGTAAATTTGTTTGTTTGCAGGGGTGAAAACAAGCTTCTGTAATTTGTTGGTAACTTCCCATTAAATTTTACTGAAACTGGACAAAAATACATTATTATAATGGCATTTAATATATTTTTCCATATTTAGAAAGTAAAATTAACCCTTATGAATTTCTTAAGTCCACCTGAAACATGATATTTACAACTGTGTAATAATAATAATGAAAAAAGAGAAAAACATTAAATGAGGCATTGGGAAACAGCAAAACCAACATCTTTCACCTCAATAATTCACAAACGATTTATTTAAATTATTTTAGTTTTTTTTTTGTCCAGAACTTAGTTTCAGTGATATAAAATGTTCAACGTGAGAACATAAAGTAGAATGTGTTTAGTTTTCTTTACCTGACATACAAGTTATTATTTACAACAGCTACTCATTTAATTTATGAAATTATTATTAACTATTATATGGTTTCAATACTAGAGAAAGAGCTCAGAGAGAATTGGAAAATTACTGAATTAATCCTCCATGCTTCACCATAAAAAGAGCTTTATGTTCATTTATTTAGATTTTTGTTGTATATTTCCTATGCAGCCTTGTGTTACAGATTTATATTTATATGAAATTATAACACAAATCACATATTTCTCCATTTCTAATATGAATATTTGGTTTATTTCTTAATATTCCACTAAAAACATTATGGACTGATAATCAAGATACTTGAAGCTGTTAAAGAAATGTGGTAACTTTGATTATCCTTGGTATTCCTAAATAAATCACAGCCCTCAGTTAACTATTTTCCTTAAATTGCTAATCAGGTAATGTAAACATGTACGATTTGAAGATGAAGGTGTGGACATAAAGTAAAGGAGGTGAATTTACTGGAAACAAACATGAAACCACAACAGTTACTGTCCTCGGCCATCAGCCTGTAGTTTTCGGTCTGAGCTTTCTTTCAATGACCACACACGTAAGAGACTTTAAACAGAGGCTGGAAGTGCACGTCTGAGCTCCTCAACCTGACTTAAGCACCTTAGCTGGGTTATATCCGTCCCTGGCATGGACAGTTATTAAAAAGTAGTCAAGTGTAAACATGGGAGTGTGAACGCCGGACATCAGAAACCTCTCTGAGGAGGAGGCGTACAAAACCTGCGGCCTGCTAATTTCTTTGTGTTTCACTTCCTCTAGCTCTGTCATTGACTGCGACGGCTCAGATAAAGGAACTTTGATGGGATCAACTGGTTTTGGAGAAGTGGAAAATAACGTCTGCAGCGACTTCTGCTTTTTTTTCTCCCCCTCCTCATCCAAAGGAGCAGTGTCACATGTTGTTGTGATATCTGCTTATAAAAAGAAAAAAAAAAGTTGGGAAAAATAGTGTGCACCCACTACAAAATAGGTCTTTTTAAGGGTAATTTGTGTATTGTAAGTATTGTATGTACATTTTTATTGGTGTCAGTTGATGATGAGTGGCTCATCTGAGGAACGTGAGCATGGTGCTCATCTTTGGTAGTTGAGATCGGAGGGAAGAATTAAACTGAAGATAAAACAGCTACAGCCAATCACGCCATGCATGTGGAGAAGCAACAACGCGGTGTCCCCGAACGCATCGGCAGCCCATCAGGGCAGCTGAGCCGGAGTTTAAACAGGCATGTTACAGGTAGAGGTGGGAAACACATTCACATGCTGATGCTCGTTTAGATTCGGAAACTGCACCACAACATCGACAGCAGCAATCAGACGCATCAAAACACAGCCCACCTACATTTAACCCCCGCCGGCCCCCAACCCGACCCCGCCACACCACGGTCGAGCCACCGACAACGTGAAACACCACAGCCATCGTTACCTCTTCAGATGCTGCTCCAGCTCCCAGAAGAGCAGCTTCAGGGCCATGGTGTCCCTGCCCTGCTCTGCTGCTCCTGCCCCGGCCAGCCCCTTCTCTCTCATTGATGCGCACCCTCCCCACCAAAATGTCCCCAAAGCAAACACCACTACCACCACCACCACCGCACCTCCTCCGTTCTCCTGCTCTGCGTCCTTTGGCCCTGAACCCCTTGCTCCCTTCAGCTGTGGGAGCTTTACACAGGGGTGTTTGACCAACAGTGGAGAGCAGGATGGAGCTGGGACTGTGAGAGGAGTGTGTGTGCGTACAACAGGAGCACACATTAGTGTGTTACGTCCCCTTACTAAGCCTGAATCACAAGCAGAGGCTGAGATGATTGGATATGTGGAGAGGAGATATAGGAGGGTAGGCAGTGATGTCACTGCGTAAGGAGTCACGTCATCTCCTCTACTGTTATGTAAACTGTCAGCAGAGATCAGGGTGATCCATCCAATAGGATGAGCTACTTTTGACCACACACCCCGTCACCACGCTCGTGGCCGCCTTTAAGTCACTCCCTTTGGCCTACAGCTACTCTGTCTTTCCTGTAACAACCTCTCTTTGATGGTTATAGGACAGGTAAGCCCTAAATACACTAAAAACATCCACTGACTCATATTACAAAGACTCCTCAATTTATCTCGAGGAGAATGTGCACGTCTTTAGCTATCCTGCCACCTCTCACCAGTGGTTGCACATGCGCTGTCAGTGCAGGTCTCAGACACAGCATGCCTCACGTGTCCCTCCATACTAGCAAAAGAGAAAAAAAAAAAGCTCCTACACATGCAGGCGCACACTACTGTCTGAACAAAGGCCACCAAAACAACAAAGCGCTCATGCAGAGAGCAAAATATTTTTAAAAATATATATCAAATAAAACTCATCACCAACATCATCAGTCTGCAGTGCAGAAAGCAGCATAAGCTGTTGACTTGAGGAAAAATAAAGAACAAAGAGGAAGAGGACAACTCCGGGTGAGGATGGCGAGGAGCTGTGGGCGCCATGAAATGGCGGAAAGAGGCGCCCTTTGTGGAGTTTGTTGGTGGGATTCAGCTCAACGCACGCAGTGAAATTATTAACCCCATTAGGTGGAAGTCACATCATCTTTTTTTTCCTTAACTGCAAGCGCCACTAATCCCAGTAACAGTTGGAAGTTGGGCAGTATCGGAAATAATCAGTGCAATTACTTCTGACTTGAACCACCGATGCAAAACGGCCATCATTACGACGTTTCACAGAGCCGTGCACTGTATAGCTGTACATTATGTACTCGCAGTCCGTGTACGCATGCTCGCGTGGAACAAAAGGTCTGAGTTAAGCCTTCAGTGATGTGGAAACAGTTTACTTTCAGCCAATCGCTGATGGCGCGACAGACTCGGCGCAGCCTATCCCTGCAGACTTTGACGTCATGACATCACAGATGGGCTGCTTTCATTCATTATGTATCCAAGTCCTTCTAAAGCTTCTGTATGCGGCCTGTACAAAAAGGTTGTCCCATATGTTACTGTGATATACTGGACCCTGCACACTGAAGACCACCGTAGCTGTTTATAATACTGTCGTAATACTGACAGGCAGCCGAGGCTTCAGGGATTTTAACAGCAAATTAAAGTCATTTTAACTGGCTGTGATACTTTGCGTAAATTCCACCAAGCTATGAGACTTAATTGGTTTGGTAACCTGCCAAACTCTGCACAGAACAACGGGCAGGATGCAGCGCTCATTTTAACCACATCTTAAAACTCTGGCGGCACACCTCCACTCGCATGCAGCACCTTCACCCATCTCTTCATTCAAGACGATTAGAAGTGTACCAACTTCATCTTCCACCTCTTTGTGTAGATCTGAGCAGCAGAGAAATAGTGGCGGGATACATGTTTGCCACACCCTGTGGAGCTTACATAAGGGTGGATGTGCAGCCACAGTGTGGCAGCAAATGATGTGGGGATTATGTTGCCCACACAGCTAAATATATTTGTATAAATATAACTTTTTAGGGGGTGTTTAAATTCATTTTTAATACATTTTCCACCCACGTTCGTTTGCAGACTGGGTTTGCTTGCTTCACTTTAAATTTGGTTTAAAAAAATTCAATTTTAATAGTTTCAATATTTATTTTGGTATCTTTATAATTTTTAATAAATAAAAAATACAATATATTTATATATAAGTAATAGAACAAATATATTATTTGCCAGGGACAAAAATCTTTTCATATTCCAACATACAGCCATATTTTCTGTGTTTTGTGTTTTATTTTAGTGTGCATTCATGTTGCAGTTTATCAAGCTATCAGATTTTCGCTTCGGGGTTATCGTGACTTTAAAAACAAACAAAAAAAATCAGGTTAGCTGTATAAAATTAGAAAAATGCAATTATTCTAAACGTCAAATGTATTATTTGAATAAAAGTAATTATTTTAATAAATAATTATTTAAACTTAAAATACAGGCGCATGATGTGTAAACATGAATGTACAATAAAAATATTTATTTATGCTATAATGTGCATGACAGACATTATTTGTGTAATTTCAAATGTTTCCATTTTATTTATATTACACTGCACTATAATCTAAAATGTGTATACTTTCCACCTGCTTTCAGTTTAATTTAAATTTTTCCAAGCTTCTCAATCAAGTGTTTGGACATTCCTATAAAACAGTGGGAGATGCACAGTTAAACTTCAGGCACTATCAGTTTAAGCACCAAGATAGGAATCATTAAAAATAAAAACAAGGGAACGTAAAATACTCTAAATGCAAACAAGTAATGCCGTTTTGTGAGTGTACAGAAAGAAGAAAGGAAGAAATATAGATAAATGCCAAAAACAAGCAGCGCAAATAATATCTTGAGGCTCTAGTGGTTTTATGTTCAAGAAAAGCGAAAAATCTAATCGCCCTAACAGCAGCCTAAATGCCCTTCAGTGTGTTTTACCTCCCTCCATCCATGTTCTGCCTCGTAAAAGCATCCAGCTGAGTGTAAGTAGTGCTTCCACCTCATTTTTACTGTGTGGTTTGAGAGAAAGCAGAGCTGAGCAACCATCATTTGGGCTACAACATGTGCATGGAGGTATGGAAACAGATCTCGCTGTATGAAAATATGAGCGGGTTTGAGAGCAGAGGACATTACAGAGCAGCTGAAACATTAGAATTCAGAAAAGCTCAAAACTTAAAACTAGAAGCCAGAAAATTTCTAGATATACTAGTACCTCACATGATTATGCACGCACTTTGATATTAGGCTTATCCCTCAAGTAATGTTCCTCTGCTTCCATCTTTTTCCTTACCCCCCCGAATCAGGACGCATGCTGTGCTGCGATTCGCCCGCCTCCTTCCACATCACTTCTCCTCAAGTATTTGGTAGGCGTGAGCTTGTGTGCATCTCCCTGGGCATGTACATCCTGTTTGTGTGTGTGTGTGTGTGTGTGTCTGAGGATATGTTTGCAGACCGGCAGAATCCGGTTTGGGAGGCTTTCAACTGTGGCCTTTGCTTAGTAACAGCAACAGACAGCAACTCCGCTAAGAAAAGGAAGTCAGTTTTTATTTTTCAAATTTGGGCAAAACCAAAAGCGCACTGGTAATTATTTATAAACAAAACTTGTTTAATTACATAACTGAATCTGAAAATGCAAAAGGGTTATTTTCCCATTTTGCAGGTGTAACTCCTGATAAGGCAGGGGGGAGCAATCAAAGCTGCCTTTCTACCTGTACACAGCTGAGGATAATCTGCCTTGATCTATGCCCAAACACAGACAAAACTCCAATAAGTCTCATGGCATCACAGAGCTTCGGGGCTGAAGCTTTGTGAAGCGTAAGAGAATCGCTCTCTGCCGCGCACGCAATGCCTTACATAACCAGCCTCGGTGCCATATGAGCCAGGGAAGAGGGGGAAGACGGTGAGATGAAGACTGAGCAACTAGTTAGCGATGGCACACATGCAGATGTGCCCTCTTCTCCTAATAAATGAGGTATTGAAATCATTATCTGCCATAAAGCTGGGAGGAGATACTACAATCAGAAATAGCACAGGGAGGAGACACCATCATGCAAAACTGGAACTAACAGTGAGGTTGTGAGATTAGCTTGGTTTGTGCTTGTGAGCAGCAGAAAGTCTCGGTCACACAGGCCCAGAGACCAGTTGGCAACCCCCTGATAGTTGCTAGCAGAAAAAAAGATGCATTTCCCAAGTAGCTGGTCAGCAGTTGCAAACAGGGCGCTGCACTAAATATGTCACTGGAATTTCTCTGATCATTAGCAGATTCCTGTTTTCACTTGTAGTTTACATGGAAGACACCAATTTGTCTGCAATCACTTGCCAATTACTCACTGTGCTGAAGTGACACGTGTAAAAAGTATGGCACAAATTGGAAATAAAGAACATTTGCCATCAAAGTAAAAGTTGGAATAGAACAGAATGCCTTTATTGTCATTATACAGCTGTACAATGAGATTGGAGGGCCACTCCTGCTCAGTGCATAAACCTTTTAAAATACAGAATAAAATAAATGGTTACAACGTTACAAATTCTATTCTAAAAGTTGCTCATACAGTTGCAACCAATATGCTTCAAATGATTTTATTTTGAAGGCAAATGTTCTCCAGACAGTCTGCACTCTTTGCAGTAACACAACCAGTTGGCAAGCAGTTGTGGAGAAGCCAGCGTTTTCCATGCAAACCATGGGAGACCGTAGCAATCTGGCAGTGACCAAAGCAATCACACGGAGGTTTTCGGTGCAGCACTGCATATCTTTTTGCAATCCAATTTCATGGCCAGCAACCACCAGCAATTAGTTGGTGGAATATGCATTTTTTCCTAGCAACCAGTGGTTGGCAGCAGGTTGCCAACTAGTCGTTAGGCCTGTGTGACTTGGGCTTATTCATTCCATTTTAGCGGTGGTGGGACAAACTTAGAAGTGATAAAAGGACCACACCACTGAAAGACGAGTTGTTGTTTTTTTACATTTTGCAACATATCTTCACAGATCAAACTGAAATGAGAAAGTCTGGGAGGTGTCACCTCAATGTTCTCCAAATGTCACGAACTAAGCAGAATCCACACACACTATTCATAGCTGGTATAGAGGGAATTTCCAGCCTTGCTCTTGTAATCATTTGGTTGACAGACTGTCTTTAAATTTTCTACAACCCAAGATGAAGCCAACGACTTACTTCGTTAGATCATCCATCCCAAACCCAAAGACATTCTGGTCACTATCACAGCAAAGAAGCAAATCCTCACATTTAGAAATTCATCAGGAAAACTGACAAACTTAGCAAAAATAATATTTAGCTGCCACTAAATTGATCTTTGACCAATGAAATCATCAGTTGCCGATCATCATTTTACTGTTAAGCTTGTGAAGATGGCAGGAGTATGTGAGTATGACGCAAAACCCCTTGTTAAACCCTCTGAAGTAAAGCTCAAAGTCTACACTTCAAATTTCACAACACTATGGCTGAGTATACAAGAAATAATTAAAATTATGTCAGCATCAAAAGATTTGTAAGCCTGTCTGTATTTTTGTAGTAATAAAAGCTTTTCCAAGCATCCTTTATTCACTATAATCCATGCATTAAAATGAGTATTATACAACCAAATATTACACAACCTTGGACACAAGAACAATATAAAGGAAGGAAGCCTCAGTTACACGGATCTGCATAGTGTTTTGTTTTGTTTGAAGACTCAGTGGAAAGAGAAAGCTCGCTGTAACTGAGGATCTTCTCAGCAGCTGTTGAGAAACTTTGCTCGCAGCTCTCTGCGGTGTGCAGGCATCACGTAGCGAACTTAATGTGTTTGAACAATGAGAACCGCAGAGGCTCTGACAATAAGCAATCAGAACGAGCCTCACACAGAATTATGATTTTACCACTTCTCCTTTTGGGGGTGGGGGGGCTTGGATTGTTACTGCCTGTGAAAGTGAAAGACGTCCAAAAACAGATCAAAGAGGCTGATGGAACATCTCAGTTACAACCACAAAAGTTGAATTACACTTGCACCGCAACCTAGCAACATGCTAAAATGGCCCATTTTTAGCATATGAACAACATCCAACCTTTTTTTTTTTTTTCTTTTTTTTTTTTTTTTGGCACACAAAAAAAAACCCACCATGGGCGGTGTTCAGTATCAAATATTTAATA
>VOQJ01032768.1:13156-25355 GCA_015052665.1 Apistogramma diplotaenia | reverse complement strand
GGACCTCAGTGCAGCTTTGATACTGTTGACCATAACATTCTATTACAGAGATTAGAGCATGCTATAGGTATTAAAGGCACTGCCCTGCAGTGGTTTGACTCATATACAGTGCCTTGCGAAAGTATTCAGCCCCCTTGAACTTTTCAACTTCCTTAAAGATATAAAATTGTAATTTTTTGTGAAGAATCAACAACAAGTGGGACACAATCGTGAAGTGGAACGAAATTTATTGGATATTTGAAACTTTTTAACAAATAAAAATCTGAAAAGGTGGGGCGTGCAATATTATTCAGCTGAAGTTCTTGATGTTCATGATTCATGATGCTCTGCGCTTTAAACAGAAGCCTGAAACTATCACAGAGCAGGTGCATTCATACGGAGACGTGATTACACACAGGTGGTGATGATGATGATTCTATTTATCATCATCAGTCATTTAGAGCAACATTGGATCATTCAGAGATCCTCACTGAACTTCTGGAGTGAGTTTGCTGCACTGAAAGTAAAGGAGACAAATAATATTGCACGCCCCACTTTTCAGTTTTTTATTTGTTAAAAAACTTTAAAATATCCAATAAATTTCATTCCTCTTCACAATTGTGTCGCACTTGTTGTTGATTCTTCACAATTACAATTTTATATCTTTATGTTTGAAGCCTGAAACATAAAGGCATAAAGGCCCGGATGACTTATATTTCCCTGCTTCTAAATACAGATAAAACTGAATTTATTGTATGCTGTACTGTAAATCTAATAAACATGGTGTCTAACCAGACACGTATTTTTGATGGCATTACATTGGCCTCCAGTAATTCTGAGAAATCTTGGAGTCATTTTTGACCAGGTTATGTCCTTCAATGCACATATTAAACAAATATGTAGGACTGCTTTCTTGCATGTGTCTTTTGTCCTGTCTCTCTCCCCTCATCTTCAGCTGGTCACAGCTGATGGCTGGACTGAGCCGGAGGTTTCTTCCTGTTGAAAGAGTTTTTCCTTCCCTCTGTCACTGAGTGCTTGTTCATTGGGGGATCATTTGATTGTTGGGGTTTTTTATGTATTATTGTCTTTGTCTTTGTCCTACAGCATAAAATGCCTTGTGTTTGGTGGTATATAAATAAATTGAACTGAATCACATACAGGGCTGGTGCATGATAACTGCCTAAGAACAGATATGGCTGCAGAGCCATATTTAATGTCAGGTTTACACTCCTTTTCTAATCTTCCTTACCAAACAGCAGCGCTAACAGGAATTCACAGGAATGAATTACAGAGGCAGTTTCAAATTCATTCAATTGATCTCAGCTCCTGTGTTTAATGACTTTGCTCTTTTTATAGTACATTTGGCTGTTTAGTGTGTACCCTCAGGTGAACAGAATTATTGTACACTAACGAGGCAAAGGAAGCAAAACTAAACAAAAGGCACTTTCCTTTTTTGGCTGTGACCATCACCTTCTCCTAACTCAGTGCTTCTCAGTTATTTTCTGTCATGCCCGCCCTAGAAAGAAGGAAACCTTTAACCCTCCCAACCGCAACTATATATTTACATATAAACGTCTGTAGAAGTTTTGTCATATTTTCTCGTCTCAGCTTTTGCTCATTTTTGGACATTTGTTGGACCATCGTTTGTCTCATCTCTTATCTCTCTCTGCCTTTTTTTCATCCCTGTTTAACATTTTTCCCTGGTGTCACTTGGGGGTTTGTTCACTGCACTACTTACTGCGCAAACTCTGACAATGAGCACAGCACTGCCACCTACTGTAGTGGATGTGCAATTACACTTCATTCCGTTTCCCCTGGCAGCACACCCCCCCCCCCCCCCAAGGGGGTGCGCCCCACAGTCTGAGAAGCACTGTCCTAACTGAAGCGATGAGGTGCATAAGACTCACTGATTCCAGTTTGCATCATAATGGAGAGTTTTAAACAAGTTGAAACCCGGGATGGACCTCGGAGAAAAAGGGCCCTGGGACTTCCTAACAGACTGGCCCTTCTACTGCTGCTTGGCTAAAAATATAATAAAAAATATAGACCTATAAATATATATACACACACATAGTTACATAATGTGATGATTTCTAATTTATTGAATTTAATGATTTTAGTACAAGACTTACAGTAATTCTAACCACAGTGCTTTGACTTTGTTCTTGTAAATGCTCTTCAGGCAGCTCTTCTCCTTTCCCCACATCAAAATCTAAACATGCCATATCAACAAAAATATTATCAAGCTAGAAATATAATATATGCTAACCTCGCTTAAGCTGCTGCAGGCAGTGTCACCTGACCTTTCATGTCTGATGGAGACACCAGATCCAGAACTATAAGAAACCCCACCAAACAGGTCAGAGGTTTTTTGCTGACGAACTCTCCTGCATGGCTTTCTTTTTTTTCTCTTTCATCTTTTCAGTGCTGCCTTTACACTTTATACTTTGCTTTCGCTGCTCCATCTTCGTGGCTAATGCAAAGTCATTTAGTGTTGCTTATAGCGACAGTGATTGACAGGTGATGTTCTGTGGAGGAATGAGATGACATCATCATCATCTCAGTGTCTTGTCTTGCCAATGTCTCTGGCATTTAGCCGGGATGCCAGAAACACAAAGGGAGATTTCATTTATGGCACTAACAAGGACAAGACAGTTCTTATTTTGTGACTGTTTAGTTTTCAATAAACGTCACTGTTTATTTTGGTAGCCCAGGCTTATGGAACGAGATTTTTGCTCGTCATTGTCAGCTCAGCTGGCTGGTCCTGCAGCGCTTGTTCGTGTGTTGCAGAGGTAGAGAAGCCATTTGATATGGCAGAGTTTGGGGCACAAAGGCCCAACAAAACATCAGCACCCCAGAACCTGTCATGTCCTGTGTACTTGCTGTCGCACTCGCCCTGCGACTGTACAGGGTGGTGGTTCAGCCGTGGGCTGGTGGTTCCAGGACTGAGCCGCTGGCTTTCTAACCCAGCGGCCCACTGGGGATTTCCCTGGTAGCCCCATATGCCAGTCAACCCCTGCTGCATTTTTCTTTGTTATCATACATGCAAGTCAGTAGTGTTGTTAGTGACTATAAAACATGCAGCCTCCCCAAGACCTGCAAACAAACTGATGGCATTTTCTGGAAGACAGAAAAGACCCCTTTGATGACAATTTGTAGCTGAAATATTTGATCTCCCAGCATATTTACTGCACGTGATTTTGAATAGCTAATAAATATTCCCTGGTTAGTTTTGAGCAAGAGGAGGAAGATGTGTGCAGGATTAGAATAAGAGGTTTAAGGTTGTTAAATGGAGAGAAGATATTTCCTTCCTTTTCATTTACCCTGCACTGGCCATTTGAGTCTGTCTTCATTTCTGTTTGCTGCCTTGTTGCTGCTGACAGGAAGCTCGGGTCTAATCATACTGCTCCTCAACACTACTCATCTTCCTGAGGGGTTATCAGGAAGCCAGATTTCTTAACAGTGACCCACACACATGCACGCGGGCACACGCACACACACACACACACATACACACACATACACACACACAGGTTGTGCACTCTGTGTACTTAAGTTATAAGGAGTTATGAAGAGCTTTTACTAAAAGTACTGATCATTTATATATGACACTCTTCATGTAGATTTGTATTTTGTACAGATTTGTACAGATATGTGAGCAATAGATTGCTGTCCATTGTATATAGTTGCGTCTGTCTAGCATATACAGTAGCATCCTTTATGGCACGTGAAAATGATAGTGTCTCGACAAACAACTATGAGACTTGTTGCAGACCGCAGCGCCATTTTCAGAGCTATAAGTGTGAAATGTGTCATAGCTCTTTAAATGGTACTGCTGTATGTATTCAACCAACCAGCCATCAGAAATCCACCATCACCACCAACATCAGCTTCAGAGGAAACAACCTTTACAGCAGTGATTTCTCTTGATGCTTTCTATGAGACATCATATCTTAGTGTGGATGATTGGATCATAAACACATGACCAGAATTAAACAGGACTTAAGTGTGTTGTTTCCAAGTACTTTCAAATTTTATTTATTTTTCTACTCTACTTGAGCAGTTTTGCATAATTCAGTATTCAGAATAATCCTTCTTTGTCTTACACTGGGTCTTGATGCAACCCCTCAATTTGTCCTCTTTCTGAAATTAGCTTTTTCAAGTCAGCTGACTTCTGATTGGATTGGCTGCTCCTCACAAACAGAAGGTTTAGGTGGGGCTTTGCTGCCTGAGGTGGTCTTATTAAGTATATTCCCTCTGTGACATCATACACAGGTAAGGGCAGAACTGTGATAAACAAAGCTCTTGAGCAGTCTGTAGAGATTACCATACTGTACCACACATTATTAGAAACTTTGATCATGTTTTATTTAAACATCCACCACTGGAACAGAAGATATATGACAGGAAATAAATGACGGAGTAAGTGTCTTTAAGCTTTCGATGGTGCTTTTCTTAAGTGTGAGTGGATCGTTCAGGAGTGTAATGTGTTTGAGGCATGGACGTCATATTCAAACAGTTCAGTCTTTGGTCTCTAGAGGCAGTCAAGCTGTTGGTGTCTGTTAGGACTTTGTTTTGAGACACTGGGCAAAAAGCAGAGAAAATCTTTGTTCTACAAGTTTAAAATATTCATATTTTTTAAATGAGACCTGTCAGACTGGAGCTGCTCATAAGTCAGACAGTGTGCATCTGTTGTAGAGTAAGTCGTCTCTGTGGAGTTCAGTAAAAGATGAGGTTGAAATTGGTTTGTTAGATGCCGTCTTATCATTTTAAGCTTTGTGGTTTAATGGAAAATATAGTCTGATTGGGAAAAAAGTTAAAAGTTGGTTATTAGAGGCTGGGGCTGAATCCCGGGAGCTGCATTGTCAGTGATTGTATTCTAGTAACATGGGAGAAAATATTTCATAAGAAAACACTGATGTTTTCGCCCCGTCTGCACGTTACAGTAAGCATTTCTAAAAGAAATCTTGTGTGCTAAAGTTAAAGCGTGTGTGTCTGAGTGTGTGCGTCTGCTGCTGGTTGTCTCTGGCTTTGCTGCAGTCGAGCTCTGGTGGAGGAGCTCTGTGGAGAGGAATTTGCCTCAAAAGGCTTACAAGTGCGTATGATTTGATCCACAGCCATACACTTAGATTTACAAATGTGTACAGTGACTTTGAGGACTCATAAATGCATGCTCCAATCTGCACACAAATATAAAGCAATTTGACCAAGAAAGTTTACAAATGCATATTTCCAAACTGGAATCAATAATCATTTATGCACAACTTTAAAAATTGGATCATTTCTGCTTTCAAAAGACTTTCTTTGCAAGCAAACATCTAAAAATATTTTACATTATTTTAACACATTATGAGCTTTCTGACTTTGAAGTATTTCAAAGAAAAAATATGTTGGCTAAGATGGATGAACTGTTAAAAAATTACTGCTGTAGGATCTCAGCATTAATGTTAGCTTGTTGTTCTCAGAGATTTATAACATTAATGTGTTATTCCACATTATGTGGAGTGTAGCTACATTCAGAACATACAGAGATGAATTCAATTCAATTCAATTTTATTTATACAGCGCCAAATCACAACAAACAGTCGCCTCAAGGCGCTTTTTATTGTAAGGAAAAGACCTTACAATAATTACAGAGTAAACCCAACAATCAAAAAGATCCCCTATGAATAAGCACTTGGCGACGGTGGAAAGGAAAAACTCCCTTTTAACAGGAAGAAACCTCCAGCAGAACCAGGCTCAGGGAGGGGCAGTCATCTGCCGCGACCGAGATATGATTAGTTATCATATGCTCCTTTAAAGGGTGTCTGTGGTTCGGAAGGTTGCTAGTTAGATTCCTGGCTGCTACAGTCTGCATTGGGATTCAGTATCCTTGGGTAAGATACTGAATCCCAAGTTGCTCTCTGATGCAAGCGTTGGAGTATATTAGATAGAAAGTGCTTTGAAATAGAAAACAGTGCCTGTGTAAATGCAAATGTGTTGTATAAAGTGCCTTGAGTGAAAAGCACCATATGAGAACTCCATTTACTTCACAGGATGATTCACAGGGATGCGCAACCACAATGTCCCCTCATCAGCATCTGAGCACTGACTGTCCCCAGCAGACAAATATCCAGCAGCTTATTTAAACCACATATTAACTTCCATGGGCTCTTGTTTGCTTTCTGAAATTGTTGTAAATCTGTGTTTTCTAGTGACCTGATGAGCCACTTTTTTTTGAAAAAATGCAGGAATGCAGAGGAAGCCCAGATGACCCCGTTGTCCACTAGCACTTGATCACAGCTTACATTTGTGGGTTTACGCGAAGCTGGCAGAATGAAATAGGTCTCCAGATTTCCACATGGGCATGTGAGGATGTGTATCAGGCGATCTGTGCACACATCCAAGATTCTGTAAGTGAGCGAAAAGCATCTCAAATGTTTTAGACATATGAGCCATATGCATGCACTGGAAGCTTTTGAACCACACGATTTTGAGTGTGTTCATTACTTCATTTATGAATTACACTCATTTTCATAAACGATAGCGAAGATTAAAATAAGATGCATATTGTGCAGTTTGCAAAAAATCATCAAATGATGTAATTATTAAATAATGGTTTTTTTTAATTTACTGTACTATGTAACTGACAACACACATAATGACAAGGTGCATCAGTGAATTTCAGGATCAACTCCAGCTGGACAGCCCAACCAGGGTTTAAATACCCAGGACTCCTGAGAGGTGCAGTATTTTAATGAAGCAAAAAAAAAAACATTCTTTCAACTCAATAGTTAAGAGTATAATGGGCAGAGAATCTATACAGGCATCTAAAAGAGATATTTGATCTAATGAAATGAAACTACTTTATATACTCACTGAGCAGCTAGCTGTCCTCAGTAAGTAACCACAATAAACTGGTCTGGAGGGCTTTTCTCTTCCTAATGAAATTGACTTGCTGTGTGGGCTGCAGCCACACTACCTTCAGTTCTCTCTGCCCAGAAGAAAGATGGCAATCACCATAAACAACATAGATGCATCTGGCTCACATCTGCATGCACACACAATTTAAATTCAGGATAAACAGTCCATATGTGGTTCACTGCTGCCACATGTGGCTATCAGCTAGTGTCCCATCACCTAGATCTAAACATCTGTGGTCCTAATAAAGTCTCTTGTAAATCTTATATGTACAGCATGTTTGAAGAAAATGTATTTTCTGGACATTCAGAATGGCAAAAATAATCTGCAGTAGTTCTAAACCTAGAAGGCAGGATTTCCAACAGAAACACTGTAAGGACTGTGCTCTCTGCAGGTTTATTAACACATTTCAGCTGTTTTTTTATATGCATGAAAACTGCTACTGGAGCCAGCAGGCTGAAAATAAATATATAGCTAACTTAGTATTTGTAGCTTATGTTTGAAAAATTCCCTGATGCTTACTTCTATTGAGACACACAGCTTGTTATATACTGCCAGAGAACCTTGAAATGGGATGGGAAGACATTACCTAAAATAGTGCTAAACGGTTTCCCTTCTCTAGAGAAAGCACTATTTCCAGCTTTCCTGAAGCCAGATTTAAGCTTTTCAACATGCAGTTCTTCACAACATTCCCGCTGGCAGCAAATCTGCCAATGCTAGCATTAGCATTAGCATACCTGGCATTGGGTGTAACTATGGCCATAACCAGGCTTTGAAAATTACTGAGCACTAGATTCATTATCTTAATATATCATATTTAAGGTGTAGCACATTTGCTCCAATGATCAATAGAGTCTGGGTCATAGAGCCGCAAAACAATCAAAACCACAAAAAAGACTGTAAAGGACTTTATTTCATACAGCTTCCCTCTTTTGCATAATTAACTGTGTACACAGAAATATAGACGATGAGTTTTATGTGTATAAAATAATGAACAAACAAAACAAAATGCAGAATCATTCCTTTAACAGAAATAAAATATTATGATCGGAAAAAGTCGACTCTGCCTCTGATTCATTCCTTGTGCCTAAAACAACCAATTATCATTTTTTGTGTCACATGTCAACCTAACCGGTAAAACACAACCCAATCAGAGGTAAAGTAGGGTGGGCCTTAACTTCATACAATTTTCTTGAGTCTTTTCTAAGTGAAAACCATTTTGAGCAATCAAACATTGTTACCTGCCTTGTTTTGGAAAAAAAAATACAGAGGCCTAGACCTCAGTGACCTCATAGCTGGCTACATTATGCAAGCAGTGTGGAGTTTCTGAACTGTTTGTAATAAAAGATTCTCTAGAGTCTGTTACAACCTGTCAATGATTTCTATAAGAAGGACTGAGGACTGACACTCTTCCACTCCCGTTGGGAATATTACTTAGCATGAGCTGATGTGACTGGTAAATTAGCCGGCCTTTTTCAAACTATATCATCAGCTAATATCATGAACCCATCATCACCAGATTTGTGTACTGTAGACGTTCCACCTAGCTGGCCAATATTAGCCAGGCTAGCCTGTCAAGTTACTGAACCATCATGATCCATGACTATAACATTTCTACTATGTCATTCATTTTAGCAATCAACATGTGTACAAAGGAATGGTCTATAATTTAGGAGAGTATTATATAGTTATATAGACGTCTAGTCTAGTTCAACTTTGTTGTCAATATATTGATACTCTGGTAAATAGTATGGTCCATCAGTCACACATAGTACAAACAACAGAACAACATACCAGCACAGGACAGTCTGTGTGTGGGTCTATGTACTCTTTTGGCCAATGCCACCTGACTGCAGTTCGTCTAAAGCATGTGGTTGTCATTAATAATTACAGACCCTTTAAATAATGTCTCTCTGTGTCAGCCCTGTGTTTAGACAAGCAAACTATCCAGAGTGTACCCTACCTTAAGTGGTCCGAAGTTTCCATCTACTTATCATAGGCATGAATGTTATAGCAATTTGGGGCATTAAATGATTTCTTTGAACTGTTCTTTTCCCAGGGTAGAATGATTGTACAGAATATCTCTTTAATGTGTCTATTGGGTCTAGTTTCTTTAATCTGCTCAGGGTTTAAAAAATTCATGGCCAAGGCCTTTTAACTTGTTGGTGGTCATTATTAACTAAAACTGGTAGTTTCTCTTTGCAGCATAGAAAGGATGTGTTTGACCAAAACTCAGAACAATGGGAAAGTCCAAATGACTCAGTGAATATCAAAAAGGAGAACTGTAGATTTATACAACCTGTGAAGGTCTCTTGGATCCATTTTTAAACAACTGAGATCCAACCAAGATCATCAGTTCAAACAATTTTATGCAAGTGCACGTTATTCATATCTGTCACCACCTTGCCGAGGTCTGAAAGACCCAAATTGTCATCCTCAGCTGAGACGAAATTGGTTAGTAAGTTCAGGAGCAACCCAGGAATCACGAAGGCTCAAGCCTGCCATGAACTGCAAACTCCTGGAACACCAGAATCACTGTCTACAGTACAAGCCAAATGCCTTCTGGAGAAAGGTTTGATGGTCAGATGAAATAAAGATTGAGCTATTTGGCCACATTGAAGAGGTATGCTTGGAGACCTAATGATGAGGCTTTCAAACCTAAGACCATTGTAACAACTCTCAAGCATGGTGGTGGTAGCATCATGCTGTGATACCTTTCCGGACAGTGGTACTGGAGAATTACACAAAGTAGATGGATTAATGAAGGAGGACCACCACCACATTCTTCTGAATAATCTCAACTTGAGGGCGCTGAGCATAAAACTAAAGCTGTGAAGCCCCAGATAAGCAGAAGAAAACGCTGGGATGGAAAGATTTTCTTTGTGCACTTTTGGAACGGTGAAAAAGAGTACTCTTTGTAAACTCTGGAAAATGCTGATAATTGTGAATTCACCCTTAAAGGGTCAAGTGTGACACATTAGAAAGAATCTGAACTTTTCTTCAAGGCTGGTGATGGCATTGAATGGTGCATGTTGCCAAGGGTAATGCTGTGACTGCATTGGGCTGTTTGTGATTGCAAATGCAGCTCAGGTGTGTGTAAGCGCTGATATGTATGGTTTGAATTCATATTAGATTAGAATTTTTTAAGCTGCACAATCTGAGATGGAAAACAAAATAATCTGTTCCCTTCCCTTTGTTTCATTGTTACACACACACACACACACACACACACACACACACACACAGTCTTTTTTTCCTAATTTTGCCGACATGATTTTGAACACAAACCCAATGTGCACACACAGATATGCATTGAGTCCCTATGAGGTTTCATTCTTGATTACTCATCTTCCATTTATGGAGGTTTGTTTATTTTTTTTGAGCAACATATAAATATAAAGATGTTTCTCTTCATCTCGTGAGACTCCAGGCTGCAGAAATTTTCCTTTCTGCCACGTCGGGAGCTCAGGTTGGCAGGAAATATTCCATTCTCCTCCCTTCACTATTCCACTGTTCACAGCGTCTCACATACAGATATGAATGAAATGAGTGCAGAAAATAAAGAGAGAGAGAGCTGTGTGAAGATTGCTTTATATGTACCACTAATGATTATGTACCAATAATTCAAGCTTTTTTTTTAATGACAAAATAAGTTTATTCCAACTACAAGGCAAAATAAAAATTAAAAACATGAACAGCTGCAGTTCATCTAATGGCCACCAAAGGCTCCAGTGAATTAGTCCCCATAGATGCACATGTTAAAACTTTCCAGCAGTTCACTTCAGTTTCATTTATATAGTGCAATATCACAACAAACAGTTGCCTCGAGGTGCTTCACTTATAAGGTAAAGCCCCTGCAATTCCTACAGAGAAAACCCTACAGTCAAAATGACCCCCTATGAACAAGCACTTGGTGACAGTAGGAAGGAAAACTCCCTTTTAACAGGTAGAAACCTCGGGCAGAACCAGACCCAGGGAGGGGCATCTGCCACGACAGGTTGTAGCTGAGGAGAAAAGACATGATGTGGAAGAGAGACAGGAAATAATAATAGCTAATGATTAAATTCAGAATGGGGTATAAACAGAGTAAAAAAGAACTGAATGAAAACAAATGATCAGTGCATCATGGTAACCCCCCCCCCACAGCATCCTAGGCCTATTGCAGCATAACTGAGGGAGGGTTCAGGGTCACCTGACCCAGCCCTACTATTAGCTTTATCATAAAGGAAAGTTTTAAGCCTAATCTTAAAAGCTGAACGATCGGCCTCCCATTCTACTCTTAAGTATCCTAGTATCATATCGTATAAGTATCGTTTTGACTGTTGGATTTTCTCTGTAATTGTTGTAGGATCTTTACCTTACAGCAAAAAGCATCTTGAGGCGAATGTTTGTTGTGAAAAAAATAAAATTTAATTGATTTGAAGTCAGTGACCTGCTCACTGAGCCATCTAACTGGCTTGACCCTATTCACTGTTTCCCACACTGTAAAAAAACATTAACACCATTATGTTATGAAATATAATCATTTGCATGGTAGCTCTGAGTAAATCTTGCTCTGCCATAGGAACAGATGGACCTAACAGACTGACTGACCAGAAAATAACGTCAGTGTCCTGAAGCCTTGCTGCTGACAGGTCAATAGGTCAGAGATCACTTTAAATGCTCCCATTAA
This sequence comes from Apistogramma diplotaenia, assembly GCA_015052665.1. Taxonomy (NCBI): domain Eukaryota; kingdom Metazoa; phylum Chordata; class Actinopteri; order Cichliformes; family Cichlidae; genus Apistogramma; species Apistogramma diplotaenia. The sequence continues at coordinate 13,804 of VOQJ01032768.1, read as the reverse complement.
GCTGGTAGCAAATGTATCCAAACAGAAGTGAAACTATGGGGCACCACATGTTCTTGTTGGTTAGACAGATAGCCCTGCTGTCTGTCTCTTTGGGCTTTTTTCATGTATAAAGGAGAGACCACATAGCGGCTACGCTAAAATTATTTTTTTCATTCCCATATGGCATCAACTTGCCATCAACCCTGGCCATCAATGCAGTCAATCAGGTACGAGTTCTACATTAAGCTTCATTTAAAAACTTGCTTTGTACTTTGGACCATTTTGCCTTTTTTAATACTAACGGGAGTAAAATTCTTCTTATTTGCTGGAGCTTTTCATATATCAATATACAGTATATAGATCACAAGAAAAATTCCTATAGGGCGTTGCTGTTCATACAGACCAAGTTTACAGTTTTGCAGTTGTTGCTGACTAAATTTATTTGTCAACATTAACAGTTACACATATATTGTATTTAAATAATAATATAAAAGCTGTGATCGACTCCAGCAGAATAAAATGGATGCATGGGTAATAACTAACTATAATATTGTGCTGACTGAACATATTTATTGAGTATGTCAACTGTATGTTTTGGATTTCTTTCCCATGACCTTAATGGGTTCATAAAGACTTACTGCCAAACCTGCATGAGGTCAGAATGTCTTT
>VOQJ01032767.1:24282-41544 GCA_015052665.1 Apistogramma diplotaenia | reverse complement strand
ATTTTGCCTAGTTAAAAATAGTCTTACATCCCGTCATTATACCAAAAGAATGCCCCATCCACTCCTGGTTTCTTACAAAGTAATTTTTCTTGCTTATCTCAGACACAACCATGCATACTTTTAGGTTTTAAGCACAAACTGCTATGTGTGCTGGTTTGCTTTTCCACAGACAGAGCCCACTTAGATCGCACAGGAAATAGTTTATTACAGGAAATGGTTTTTGACATCTGATCCAAAGAGAGGAATTGTGGGCGGGGATGCGAGCCAGCTGCACAGGTGGATCAAGATAAGAAGAGAGTTTTCTCCAGACAGATCAGCTGATAAAAGCCTCTGTCTGACCATCGGCCCCTTTCTCACTCTGCCGCTCTTGAAAAACACAGAGAAGCGACTCACGGCTCACTGCCTCAACACACACTCACTGGATCGGTTTCATCTGGATCCAGCTCCCCGCAGAGGGGACCGTGAGGCCGGCGCGTTTTCTGTGTTCACGCTCTTGTAAACTCTTCCTGCGTCGTATTTGTTAGTCAGTCAGCAGGAATAATCACCAAAATGAGCTTTGAAATGAGAGAGTGCATAAAAAGTGAGCTGTGAAGTTGTTTAAAAGTTATTTAGATTAATGTTAATTGTCGGCTGTGCTATTTAATCCGTGGGTGTAGGGCTAAAACTGTGCCAAACATTCTGTCTGCATGTTGTCCCTTAATTATCATGTGTGAGAAAGAAGTTGAAGGGTTTGGAGATGTTATCTTTATGCATATCATGCTAAGGACAGAGGGTGAAGTGGGACTCTTTAAACCTGCAACACTAATTTAAACTTTTATATATAGATTTTTTTTTTGAAAAATATATACAGTTTCTACTTTTGCCTCCTACAGGATGTAACCCAATGTTTTTTGGACTTTGGACCAATTATATTTGCATCCCCTGGTTTTGATAACAGTACACGGCCATGAGACCTGCTGGAAATCACTTAAAAAGTGCAACAATTTGCAGCTGTGGAAGCTGACTTTATGCCTCTAGTATGTGATTGCGTGCGTGCGCATGTATTTGTGACTTAATTAATGAGTCTGTTTGTATTTTTTTTTAAGTCCTCAAAGCCCAAAGTTAGCATTCCTCTGTCAGCCATTGTGGAGGTGCGGACCACCATGCCACTGGAAATGCCTGACAAGGACAACACCTTTGTCCTTAAGGTAAGAACTGTGTTTATTTTTAACAGCGATGTGTTGCATTGAACAGAGCTCAGTGTATGAATGGCAGTGTTTGGCTGCTTCCACAGGTGGAAAATGGGGGAGAATTTATCCTGGAAACTATTGACTCGCTGCAGAAAAACTCGTGGGTTGCTGACATCCAGGACTGCATAGATCCCGGGTAAACTACCAGATAAATATTTGCTGTTGACAGAAGATGGAAAGAAGGAAAGAGGGGAGGAGGCGGGGGGGTGGGGGTGGATGATGGGGGGAATAGGAAAGGGGAAGGAGGGTGAACACACCTAGTCATTAATCATCCAATTAGAAGCGTTTTTGACAAGTTTTTTTGCGCACAAACACAGGCGAGCTTGCACCACAGAAATTCCTGCCCAGTTTTTTCGGATTAGTGGACATTTGTCAGTGCAGCTCAGGACATAAACAGAACGACCCCTTATGTCCGTGTTTGTAGAATTTGTGTAGAGTTTGTCTGTTAGGACTCACTGATTTTTGTTTGCTCATGGGTATGCATGTGTGTACGTTTCTGCGGTTTGTCTAACCTAACTGCTTGTGTACAGTGACAGTGGCGATGACATCGAGTTGGCGTCGTGTCCTCATGGTCAGGCCTCTAAAGACTGCTCCATGGTGGCCTCTTGCAGCTGCGAGCTGCTTTCTGAGGGTGAGCAAAGAGACCTCTTTTTACTCTCCACTGGAACACCATATTACAGAGCATGAGCATGTTTTGATACAGACTAATGTTACTAATGTATAAAAACATGTTTAGGAGTGTACCGTGCTCCTGAGAGATCGTGTTCTACAGCAGCAGAGCATTACAGCACCTCCTCAGTCCGTTGCAGGGAACCTCCTTTCACCCAGCACCCATCTCACATGCCTTTAGAGCGCTTCCTCCAGTCCCCAGAGGCCCAGGGCTCCAACTCTTCTGCAGGTAATGACGCATACATTTTATTTTCCTCACAGGGTGATCCAAGTAGACTTGCGAGAAAATAAACAGGAGAAAATTACAGATGGAAAAAAAAAAGAAACCGTGGATTTTTCTGTGATGTGACTTAGGTGGTGGTGAAGGATCAAAGGACTCAGATGGAGACGCCAGCTTGGCCGGTTACCCGTGGTTCCACGGCACGTTGTCTCGCGTACGTGCAGCTCAGCTGGTGCTCGCTGGCGGGGCAAGAAGCCACGGGCTGTTTGTGATTCGTCAGAGTGAGACGCGTCCGGGTGAATATGTTCTCACCTTCAACTTCCAGGGCAAAGCCAAGGTGAGACGACAAGATGGAGAAACTGCAATGTAATGTGACTGAGACTTGCACACTGAGAGTCATTTCAGTTGTATTTGGTTAGATGTTAAAAACAAATACACTAAAGGATTTTTTTTCTTTTATTCATAATAAACTCCATAGCTTTAATTGATATAGTCTGTTCTGTGGATATTTGGGACTGCAGTTGCTCAGACCCTGGAAAAACTGCAGTAATGTCAACGTTTTAGGTTCTCTTATGTAACATGATCACTGCACATCACATCCTGCCAGCCGGCAGTGCTGAGGAAGTTTCAGCTGCCACCTCTTCCTCTGGTGTCAGCCTTGGGCGTTCTGCTGCTCCGTTCCCACAGCAGTACGCCTCTCAAATAATGTCCTGACCTCTATTTTGGTGTGGTTTGTCTGGTTGTTTCTGATGTTCGCTGTGTCTCACACTTCTTTATTTTGTCTTTCCCTTCCGCCTCTTCTTTCTCATTTACGGAAACCTTTCTCTAACTTGTTAATGTCCCGCTTCCCTTCCTTTGTCCCTACCAGCATTTGCGTCTGTCAGTTAACGAGAACGGGCAGTGCCACGTCCACCACCTCTGGTTCCACACCGTATCGGACATGTTGAGACACTTCCATGCCCACCCGATCCCCCTTGAATCCGGAGGTTCAGCTGACATCACATTACGCTCCTACGTACAAGTGCAGCGGAGCTCAAACACAGGTACTCAACATGAGGCACACACAGGCAGGGTGAGCTGCTTAAACAGTGATTGATGACTTCAAAATAAGTGCATGTACATAACGGAGTGCATCTGTGTGCATGCTCGCCTGTCATGTATGCAGAGAGAGCATCATAGCGCTGAAGATCTGTCCATGATGTGATCCTGGATTAAGATCTGACAGCTGTGGGGGCCATTTGTGAATACAGTGAACTTATTTTCATGATCAAGAAACCAGTTTGAGATGGTTTGAGCTTAGTGACATCCTGGAAGCAGCAATCAGAAAATGGAACACTGTGGTAAAACAGGGAAGGCCATGGTCGGTAACAATGCTTTGGTAGGCAGTGGTGTTTGAATGATGCTCACTTATTACTAACCACACCATTACACCACCAGCCGCAGCCTGAACCATTATTAGAAAGCAAGAGGTAGCCATGCTTTCACGTTGTTTACCATCCAAATGCTGCAGGAGAGACTCGTCAAATAAGGGAACATTTTTCAAAATCATCCGTTGTCCAATTTTGGTGAGCTCGTGTGATTTGTAGTCTCAGTTTCCTGACAGGACTGACACTCAGTGTGGTCTTCTGCTGCTGGAGCCCATCTCCCTCAAAGTTCAGCGTGCATTCAGGGGTGCTCTTCTACATACCTTGGTTGTAACGAGTTGTTATTTGAGTTACTGTTGCCTTCCTGTCAGCGCAAAACAATCTGAACAATCTCCACTGAACTCTGAAATCGCACACACAATCTTTCCTCTTTTCCAGACCACTCTCTGTCAAAGCTAGAGATGGTTGTGTAGGAAAATCCCAGTAGATCAACAGTTTGTGAAATACTCAGACCACCCTGTGTGGCGCTACATTCAAAGTCACTTGAGTCACCTGCTGAAGTTTGAACTTCAGCAGGTTGTCTTGACCAAGTCTACATGCCTAAATGTATTGAATTGCTGCCATGTGGGCGATTTAGATATTTGCATTGTTGAGTAATTGAACAGGTGTAACTAAAAGTGGTGATTGAGTGTATTTACTTAAATGAAATTACTGTGTATCATTATGTACAAAGACCCAATATGGGTCAGCTTCTCCAAATGTGGTGTTAAGTGTTCTCTTACAAACTCTTCAGACTCCGTTTAAGCTCGACTGTGGAGCTTTGGACCTGTTTGTCCTTGTTTTATCTCATAAAGTGAAGCCTGTGAGCACATTCAGGCTACACTGCATCATACACTTATACACATGACTATTCAGGCTGCAAAATTTCCCATCTCTTCCGCTGACATGTCGGTGTCATCGCTGCCCTGCTTCACTGACTACTGTTTCAACCCATCCAACGGCCGGCTTCCACCTGTTGGCTCCAGGCGGATATTATCTCTCACCAATTTTATATGTAGCACATTTGTGGGGCTTGATAAGCTTGGAGCCTATACACCAAATTCTAACAAGTCATTTCAAATGCGTTGTCTGAATGAAATGCAGGTATGAAGTTAAACGAGTGCCATCATTATTCCATAGATCTGGTGTTGGTAACATAGAAATATATAAACATATCGCTGCAATGCACCAGCAAAGGCAGGGAACTAGAAAACTGCAAGCTGGTAAACACAGATGTAAACAATGCTGGATTTAAAATACCCACCCCCACCTCCTGGTTTCCACTCTCCTGGCATGGGATAAATGCCCTCCTGTACAGGAGAGTGAGGGGGCGATTATACCGCAGGAGTTTTGCATGCAGGCCGAGACTCCAGCTCCAAGCCACTCTGGTGGTCACAAAGAGGTCCTCTGTTTGCCCAAATGCTGCACACACTCATGCACTCACTGACATACACACACACACACAGAGTGAGGGTTTGATTCAGGGTGTAAAAGACTATATTGATACACTGGTCAGGCGTGTCTTTGGCACCAGTGTTGTCTGTGTTATTGCCCACCAAGAGAAAGGATAATAAAGGAGGTCCGCACTGCCTGTGTTTACACACTGCTCCATGAAGGAGCCTTTTACTTACAGCTCTCTTAGCGGAGGCCAACAAATAGCAGCAGCACAGATTATTCTGTATAATTAATATGTCCTCTATTAAAAGGATGCCTTCCCTTTGCCACCAATCTACTACAGATGCGACCTCGCCTCCAGTCCTCACCCCATCCAGGGATGCAGTGTGCCGCACAGATTCAGCCCAGCCAGCTCTTCATGCTCCTGGAATCACAGCACCTACGGGGCCTCCATCTGATGCCCCACTTTCTTCAAGCACCTCCTCCTCACCCACCGCCCTTCCCTCCCTCTCCCGCAGTGACCCAGGTACCGGAGGAGGAGTGGGTGGAGGCCTACAGAGCCGGAGCAACAGCTCTGAACGCCTGCTGGAGGCCTCTAGTGGTACATCTGAGGACTACCATGATGCTGATGGGACTCGCAGGGCCCGAGCTGTGGAGAACCAGTACTCTTTCTATTAAAGGACCCAGGGCAGGTCCAGTCATGTGTTTTCTGACTGGAAGAGATGCAGAAAGTTGGAAGCTACTTAGGGGGCTCTGCTGATGATGAAAATGGTCCAAATCACTGGATCACACATCATCCTGTTTGTTTGTTTTTGTTTCACGGCAATTTCCTGTTTCTGTAATTTGACAAGGGAGGGGATGAGGATGCTAAGCAGCATGTCCATGCCTATAAGCCCCCCCTGCCTCTGTGGATTTCTTCATATGAGTTAATGAAGACAATGTGGGCTGCAGGTAGAAAAAGGATGGGTTAAGATTGAGGAGGAGCTGTGAGGAAAAAAAAGAGGCAGTGGGGGGAATATAATCGCAGATGGAGAAGCCAAGAGGAAGTCATCGAGTAGAGTCATATGGCTTTGATTCATCTCTTCTGACCACTTCCTGTTCACCCTTAACCACAGTTTGCTGGGAGCAGAGCCTGCGTGTCACCACCCTGCTGAAAGTTTGCAAGTTTGAGATGACAGTCCCTCCCTTCTGAGCTCTGTTAATGTTTGTAAAGCTGCTTTGAGCCCGTCCCGGATATCCTCACTTTCCCTGTGGGCTTTTCCTACAGTCCTGCTCTGGGTCTTTGCTCTACACTAACGTCAGTACAACAATCATGGGTGTGTTAGTGTTAGCTCGGAGAGGTTTTTCCTGAACATGTACAGCCTAAAGGGTCTTAGTGCCTCATAATTATCTTACCTTGGAGAGCAAGGAGGATGACACCGTCATCATCACATCAGTCCAAAATTAAAGCTGATTAATTTACTGTTTAAAACATACCGAACATGCATTTCTCTGCCACACACACACACACACACACACACACACATACACACACACACAGACGGTCATATGTTGTTACAAATCAGCTTAAAACTGTTGAAATGGAACATGAATAAGAGAAATCTGCACGAACAGGAAAGCGTGGCTCCAATTTTGTTGTCCTATTGGGGTATTTCTATGAGTGTGTGGTGGTATATTAGAGTCCAAATATTTTTCGATGATCGGTGTGCTACAGTAGTGTTTCTGAAACATGGTTATTGGGGTCCCTCCATCTGGTGATGGTTCTGTATTCACGCTCATCATATGAATAACCTGTAGATTAGATATCCTGTTGATATAGATCACATTGAAGTAATGCCTTGAAGATATTATTATACCAAATCCAGCATTTATCGGAGGGACCTGGGGCATATTCTTTTGAATGGTGGCAGTATTGTGTACTGTTTATGTGGCCTGCAGGTGCGCTTGTGGGTGTGACCTGGAATGATACAGTTAGTTAAATAAAGGGTGTTAGATGGCCATGCTTGAATGGGAAGCTATGGCTTCACTGCCTTACTTCATGCTGACAAAGCTTTATGCTAAAAATTAATAAAGGAAAGATGATTTTCACAAAAGGAAAAGTGTGACATTTTTGGAAATATTGCTAAAACTTAGGTTTGCAATTACTATTACAATTATTAATAGTAAAGTAATAGCTGCTGTACAGAGAGCCGGGTCACTTCCTGATGCTGCAGTTCAGCCCACGCTGGAATTTATTTCAACTTTAGTGAATATATTATCAATCATTTAGATTATTTTCCAGTGGAACAGATTTTTTTTACATTGCAAGCTAGAGCAGTACGAGATTTATCACAGGACATCCTGCCTCAGTGGCAGGTTTCCAAACTATGACTCTGGCTGACATTAGGAGTGTAGTCAAATCAAAACAGAAGCTTTCCTGCACATGAGAAGCAGTTGGTTGTGGTGGTAAGTGGCGACCACTGTCAGGTGATTCCTGCTAGAAACCTCATGCTGCTCATTTCACATCTGAAACCAGACATGCAGCATCTCTGACGCTGTTCCTTCTGGATTATCTTGTGAAACGGGAAGTTCTGTTTCCTTTGAAGCCACGCTGCCACAAGGTGGTTAATTTAGCTCAAAGACTGGAAACTCGGGGAACAGTTTTCCTTGCAGTGTCTCGCTCATTTAACGCCTACAAAAACGCATAAGGATTTCATGCTGGACTACTTTCTGGTTGGAGCTACTTTCCAGGTGACCTGCAAGTTCTCCCAAACAAAAGAATGAGCAGAACTGCTGATAAAACCAATTAAAAAAGAAATAAGTGAGCCTCGGAGGTGCTCGTAGCTGGATGTTGTCACCTTGAACAGAACCAGGCTGTCTTCGCTGCATCCTCTTTGTTTCCAGTATTAAAACTAGGCCAGGTAATAATCCATGATAACTTTCCAGCAAACTGCAGTGGTCCACAGCCTTATGCGACTGGATGGTCTAAATGACAGATTTGAACAAGCTTATTTCCCAACATGTCAACTTTTTTTAAATATTAAGACAAAACATAAGCAACACAAACAAAAGAAACATATCACGAGTTAACTGTCCTTTCAAGCGTGGCCATTTAAACCTGGCCCGGATGGAGCAGTTCATGTGCCAATTTGAATCCTATTTTTGACACATATTTATTCCTCAGCTGTTGTAAAATTACATTTTTCCTATTGAGTCTTATGTACAACTGATTGATTCTTCTTGTTTGCTGCAAGAAAACCCATCTCACATATGACAGATTGCTCACGTCTCCCTTTTTATTTTCTTAACACTCTTACAGCTGAATTTTCTGTTGTCTGACTGAGTTTTGAAGAGTCTGTGCAATTTTGTACAAAGTGATGTACTTGACATACTACTTTATATTTCTGTGAATAAAATGTGAACAAACTATGGCTTATTTTCCTCAGTTATTCATAGAGAAATGTCACATCATTCGTGCTGGCAGTTCATACAAGGGTCTCAACAAAAACTAACCGATAGTGTACTGACAGTGATGTGGAAAATATTAAAAGACCTATTAGTGTGTCTGTCTGTAAACAGAGGTGTGAGAACTCATGTAATGTGGTTGTTTGTCTGTATTTAACATAGCCGCCTGCCCTTGTTCTATAATTGAGCTCTAAGGGTGCCATAAAATAGCCAACTATACTTTCAGTCTCACCACACAGAAGTTGGTAAGAACTGATCTGAATACAAGTCACACTTTGAAATGTTTCACTTGTATTAGACAACCAGTTCAAAGACATGATTCCATACTTTTAGTGGATTTATATCTCTAATAAGTTTCGTCTTCAGGAAATCATGCATGCATTCATTTATATTTACACAAAGTTAGAACTGGCTGAGGCCCTAAGGCCTCCAGCTGTACCGCATCATTTCCTTGTATTGAGATGCCCTCTACAGGTCAGATCATATAACAATCAGGGGGGAAAGTCTAACATCAACACAGTCCAAGGCTTAAAAATTCCTTCTGCTCTGTGCCAAAGTCCCTGAATCCAGGAGGAAAATTAGATCTAGATCATTTTTGTGGGACCATCATGGAAATGCCACAGGTTGGCAACCTGTACAGGTGTACCCCGCTTCTCACCCTGTGACAGCTGGGATAGGCTCCAGCCCCCCTGTGGCCCAGAATAGGATCAGCAGAAGATGATGGATGGATAGAATTGAATTTGTATTTGTGAAGACACAATATATCCTTTTTCACTCTATCGCACAAATAAGAATCCTTCAAAATATTCCCGGATCCAGAACCCGACTGACTCCAAAGTGTAATTACTTCTAAGCTGGACCAACTTTTTGGCTGAGATAATCATTAAGTATCTGCAGCACTGTTGCCTCACAGCAAGAAGGTCCTGGGTTTGAGTCCACCAGCTGGGCCTTTATTGTGTGGAGTTTGTACATTCTCCCTGTGCCTGTTTGGGATTTCTCCGGGTACCCCGGCTTCCTCCCACAGTCCAAAGACATGCTTGTTAGGTTAATTTGTGATTCTAAATGGGTCAGCGTGAATGTGAGTGTTTCTTTTCTTGGTGTTAACCTTGTTACCTGTCCATGGCGTACTCCACCTCTCACCCCTGTGACATCTGGGATCGACTCAAGCCCCTGTGACACTGAAATGATTAAGAAGAAAACAGGTGCATGGAAGAGTTTTATTACATTTTCTCAAATGCAGCTTCCCTTACACACAATAATATATATTTTATTTTTACAGTAAATACACACACACACACACACACAGACACACACTTAAGCACATGGAGGAAGGTACCAAAATATGGATAACATTACCAATAACAGCTTGTTATATGGAAGTTTGGTTTCACGGGAAAAAAAAGACATTGGCATCTATAAGTCAAAATTTTAACTTACTAACTCAAACTTCTAAGACATAAAACTTAAAATAATTTAAGCAGATATCTTTAAATTTTCAATAAAATGCACAAGTTTTTTTCTCTCTTTTTCCCTTTTTAATAAAATGCACAAGTTGATGCCAACATCACTACAGTAACCCGTAAAAATGTATTCAAACTATTTTTATATGCTGATAAGTTGGGATCCTAGATTGAAATACTACAGCTGCAAAAACTGCATGTGGTGACTGTGATCTGTAATACACATGTAATAATACTATGATGTATTGATATTGCACTTTTAAAAAAGGTACTTTTTGTTTTTAAAACAAACGTGTACTTTTTAAAATTAAATCAAAGTGGGCTGTAGTGACAACAGTGAGTGCGACATCTCTCGATTTACATTCAAGTGCACATCCTGTTGTGTGAGAAATTGAAAATATTCAGGACACTGCTCTGATTCAAACGACTTTTGCTTTCTATAATCATCGCTCGTGTCCACCTAACAAAAGAAGAAGTTATGGATTCAGTTTTGGTTTGCACAGTGTTTATAATGAAGACACAAAAAAGGACATTCAGAGGGACAATGCACAACCTGATCGGACAGCTTTTATACTTAGTGATCATCCAAAACTGTGTGCTGGGCCCTATGAGCTATTAAAATGAAACTCTGCCTCATTTGTTTTTCTTCACCCATCATGAATATGAGAAACGACTGTAAATAGCAAAAACTGTTTTGTTCATCAGAGACTTAAAAATGAACCGATCCTTTGCAAACAAATAACCTTCTTCAACTGTCAGAAACTGTGCAACCATTTGCAAAACATTCTCTGAGGGCACCCTCTCCACCTCCGTCCCCCTGGAGGTCATAAAATGCAGCCACAGAAAGGAGCCTCTCTGGATACTGTTCATATTTCAAGCCCCGCTGACACTCGTGATAATTAACCCTGATATGGCCAGGAGCATGATCACAGACACCTCCACCATTCTCTTATGCCTCAGTCTTCTCCGATATGCCTTCACCTCCTCCTCCTGCTGGCGGGCTCTCAGGTCCCTCTCTCTCTGCAGCTGCTCACCGTAGTGAGCTTGATAAAAGGCATCAAAATCAAATATGGGCTTCCCTCCAGCTTGAAAGAACTGTCTGGGTCTCTGCTGATGCTTCTGCGGGGAGCCCGTGGGCCTGCTGGAAGTCTCCTTGGTGGACGGTCTGCCTGCATTTTGGATGTCCGCGCGGCTCAGGATGCCCCGGTCATACTTCCTCCTCAGACCGATGTTGCCCAGCACGGTGTAAGCCTCGCTAACATCAGAGAACTGCTGGATGGCCTCCTTGCTCCCTGGGTTCTTGTCTGGGTGGTACATGAAAGACTGCTTATAGTAGGCCGCCTTGATCTGAGACTGCGTGGCACTGGGAGACACTCTGAGGATCTCGTAATAAGCCGTCCTGCTCCTGTGCAGCAGAGGCGCGTCTTCTGAGCTCCAGCTGTAGCTCCTAGTTGTTGTGGAATTTGGTTTCACGGTGTCCGGATGCAGATTGAGACATCTGAGTCCCAGCCTGACTGATCCCTGCTCTGCCGAGCTGAAAACAAACGTGCAGAGAGTCCGGCGCTGCAGAGGGGACCTGAAGGCAGCTCCTCCCGTCCAAGGTGTCATCCTGTAAGGCGGCAGCAGCAGCAGCTTCTTCCAAAGGTAAAGATGAAAACCGGTTTTGTGAGCTTGCAGGCTCTCCATGTTTTCTAAGAGCCCGGTAAAACCGGGGGGAGCGGGAATCAAAGCACCATTCTCCTTGTCACTCACACTTTCCCTCACTCTGGAAACTTTCTCCGACCAGCGACGTGTTGCCCTGCTTCCTGACGCTGACTGAACCGCACGTCGCTCCTGGACTGATTCCTCTTTAACGCCACCGGAAACGAAGGCGCAGTTTGTTAGAAGAAATCCGGGACTTTCTCCGGTGCATACGGTTCGACTCTGGCCGGTGCTGACAGCGGACAGCCGGTAAACTCCGCTCCCCAGCCTCTGCCCGACCTCTGCCATTTTACCGAGAATGGGCCGGCGAGCAGGCCGGAAAACAACTGCAGCATCCGGCGCGTCACAGAAAGAACAACCAATCAGAGTCAATGTTTACAAGAAGTCGTCAAACAACAACCAGCTAAATCATTTCGCAAAGCAGTTGCACTATAAAGACGTATATTATGAATTGGTTATTCATATAAATTATTAAAACCATTAATCACTGTATTATTCTAAATATAAATCATTAACATCTATATATTAATTTGAATAACTTTTTTTTAAAATTTTTTTTTAAAGGACCAAAAATAACTATAGTGCTTAGAATGAAAATGATAAGCACTAAAACGAGCCCAAAAAATGCGCAACAATTAATATATAAAATTTAACATGAATTGAAAAAAAAGTCAGATTAAATTTTTTCAATAACTTTGCTATATACTCCAGTCGTTTCATTTTCCCAATAATTTATTTCTTTATTTAGGATTTAATATATCTTGTATAATTCATATTTAATACTCTGATAATTCATATTTATTTTCATCTCATATTCTACTAGCTCTCTTTTTTATCTTGTATTTTATTCAGTTCAGTGGCACATCGCGGTCCAGTGGGACGCAGCATTTTGATCCTGTGTATCTCCTGCATGTATCGCAGAACTGACAATAAATTTGACTGTGACTTATTTATTTATTAATTTTTCTTATTTCTTTGCGTATTTTTTATTTTGTCAGTATTAGTTCTCCAATCTGGTCTGTAGAACAAAGTAGGATTAAGATCAAGTCTTATTTGTTCATTTATTTCCACCCTTATTCTGAGAAGTCTTGGAGACTGTGGACCTGCAGACAGACTCCACGTCAGACGGTGGCGGTAGAGCTCTTGGTAATTCCGCACGGTGCCAAAAGAAGAAGGGTGTCGTCGCTCGTGACTGACGTCGTTGTATTTCACGTGTGAACATTTGGTCCGGAGCACTTTGTTTATAAACCGAAATTGCTCAAATTATTTATTGACTTAGAAGCAGAGCGAACCATGGCCTCCAGCTGTCGGCGACCCGAGCACTCGGCTCCTCCAGATGTGGTAAGTTGGACGGTTTATTTTGGGGTTTGTTTATTTTAGCTAATAGCTGCTGGAGTCTGCCGGTGGTTCTTCTGTAGGAACATCTGTAAATGATCCCTCGTTAAAGGTCTCAAGCTTAACGAGTTAAACTAGTTGGTTATTGTTTTTAACTGTGTGATTTGCTGACTTTGTCCCATGTTGGTGACTTGAGTCTGGGTTAGTAGGGCTTGTAGGGGTGAGCTGTTACTGATCAGTGTGATGTCCTCTCATCTCTGCAGTTCTACAATGAAGAGGAGGCAAAGAAGTACTCCCAGAAGTGAGTGTGGCTGTAACCGTACTGTGTTTGTGACCGGTTACATGTTTAAAGCACCGCGTGTCAGGGTTTCTGTCCTTTAACATGCTTAAACTGTGTATGCGTGATAGAGTTATTTTTTTTAGGGTTTCTAACAGAGTCTCGTCTCAGCAGTTTTATATCAACACCTTACTGTCTACTATTATCCACATTATAGTCTTTGTGCTGACACTTTACAGATATCGTTTTTTTTTTTGGCATCATTGATCAAACAGCTTGAACATACTGGTAGCTATTACAGAACCAAAAATAATTCTTACGAGTGTAACAGCATACCATGTTCAGCCTCTTTGATACGCTGTTTTTTTTTTTTTAAAAACTCCAGATAATGTATTTTGATGTGGGACACTGACCACAGACTCAGACTCATATACAACTCCTTTGGATGGGGCATATAAACTTATTTAAATGTAATGTAACACCGACTCAGTTCGCACCTTAGGAAGGCTGTGGCTGTCGTGCCTAAACCAGCCTTCCTCTTCCAAAAAAAGTGATATCGCTGTCTGTTTTTACATTTCTAGATTCAGTGGGATTTACTTTTTAGGTCAAACAGGATTTTGTGCTGGACCATCAGTAGCATCAGTGCCTGAATTTGTGTATTTGAGAAAGCTTGCCTGGGTAAAAGATATTTTAATAATGTCAAAGATCTGAACTGTTGTTGTGTTTCCTTGCTTCTTAGCTCTCGAATGATTGAGATCCAGACGCAGATGTCAGAGCGAGCCGTGGAGCTTTTGAGCCTGCCAGAGGGACAGCCCTGCTTTCTGTTAGATGTCGGGTGAGTGAGCAGTATTGTGTTTACATGCTAAAAAAAATCTATAAACTACTTTTGGAAATGTCAGGATCATCGAGGTTTGAGGTTGGATGCTTCTGACAAATGGGAACTTTCCAGTGCAGGAAGCTTTTCCAAGAACTGGGAAGGTTCTTGTGATTTGACTGCAAGGACAAGGGTCTAAACTGAGTTCCTGGGATTATTAGTTTTATCCCCCAAGAAGCCTGTTGCTTAGGAGGGTAGGGTAGGAGGGGTAGGAATTCTGGGAGGTGGGGCAAGTGAACATTTATGATTATTATGGATGGTTGCGTACCTTCCGGATTTATTTTAAACACCATTTCTCATGGTACTTTAGATGGAAAGGCAGCAAACCTTTCTCGAAGGTTACTAGTATAAGCCACTGTAATCTGACACAGTAATGTGATGTATGTGTGTTGAGAAACACTCTGGTGACTGTCTGGTCTGTGCCTCTCAGGTGTGGCTCTGGTCTCAGTGGAGATTACCTGTCAGAAGAGGGGCACTACTGGATTGGAGTTGACATCAGCACTGCAATGCTGGGTTAGTCTGACAGTCGTGTCATTTTATACCCGATAGATTATCAAGAATTTTATCTAAGATTTGCACATGTGTAGATAAATGTTGGAATATTCCACAAGTGTTATATTTAAATGACATCACAGTTACATGATGCACTTTTTTTTTGGAGCATTAGAATGAGAATAAAATACCTAAAGTAAATTAACAGTGAACCTGCTGTTTTATTGTATTTATAAAGGGATGGACATGGTCAGCAGCAATACTCGAGTAAGTTTTGGTATTTAAATGATGCCCTCAGTGAGCCAAGAAAACATCCCCTGCACCATTACATCACCACCAGCCTGAGCCACTGATACAAGGCAGGATGGATCCATGCTTTTGTGTTTTATGCCAGTTTTTGACCCTACCATCCAAATGTCGCAGCAGCAATTGAGACTCTGCCATGTGATTGGCTAATCAGATAGCAGCATTTTGAGCAGGTCTAGGAGTGTACCTAATAAACTGACCAACAAGTATACATTACATATCATTTATTTCCAAGTTCTGTTTCAAGTGTGCATTTATGTTGCCACAAGAAATGGATAAATTGCAACAAATGTGACGGTCCTCTCGTGTGACAGATGTTGCACTGGACAGAGAAGTAGAAGGAGACCTCATACTGGGGGACATGGGCCACGGGATGCCTTTCAAACCCGGTACCTTTGATGGTTGCATCAGGTAAAGAGCACAGCATGCTCACGAATTTTTAATTATTTCTGACCCTTCGTTTTCAATTTAACTTCTTTCTCCTTTCAGTATCTCAGCCCTGCAGTGGCTCTGTAATGCGGACAAAAGGACGCACAGTCCTCCGAAGAGACTCTACACCTTCTTTAGTACTCTGTACTCATGTTTGGTAAGGTTTTATGACATCTAGATGTGTCATTTTATGATGAAAACATCTTATAACCTCTCTTTGCTCTTTCAGTCCAGGGGCTCACGTGCAGTTTTTCAGCTTTATCCTGAGAACTCAGAACAGGTAAAAGAAAAAAAACATTGATTCTGTGATGGCTTTGTGTCATTGGAGGTAACACACTTAACACCTTTTGTCTTTTCTCTACATAGCTTGAGCTGATAACAACACAGGCCATGAGGGCAGGTTTCAGTGGAGGCATGGTGGTGGATTACCCCAACAGTGCAAAGGCAAAAAAGTCAGTACCTACTGGAAGCATGGCTTTTATTTTGATGGGTTTAGCTGCAGCCGTCTGCAATTGATTCCTTCCTAATAGTCTGTGAAATTGGTAGCAGTGTGTTTACAACACAAAGCTAATTAGAACAGGGGGGGGCTCGACTGTTTGTCACAGTGGCTGTATGATGAATTATTACATATTAAAACTTCCAGTTTCTCTCCAGATTCTTCCTGTGTCTGTTTGCCGGTGTAACAGGAGTCCTTCCCAAGGTAAGAAAACCAGGAGTTGTGCTTTGGATTTTGTGGCTTGCTGCTTTTTGTTTTAGCCAGATAACGACCACCATAATGTCTTTCTCCTCGTTTCAGGGATTGGGATCAGAGACGTCAGACAAAACTGTTCCAAACCAGGTTCAGTACTCAGGACAAAGGTAAAGACATCCACTGCAGGCAGATGCTGCCTAATCTGAGAAATCAGGCAGTTTCATGAAGCCGTTTTCATGACGTGATGCAACAGCTGTAACTCAGTTTGTTTCAGGAAATCTTTTTGATCCGGCATTTTTTTGTTTGTTGGAGTATGTCATCCAGACATAGGCAACATAATGAGACGCAGCCTGAGGTCACTTGAGTGTTTTCTAACGTGCTCACTGCTGATTGCTCATTGTTGACTGCTGCCGTAAAAAATGTATGAGATTTTAACAGCCTGACGTCTTTATTACCTGTTTGTGTGGTAGTTGCTTTCAAAGGATTTGCTGCTTTTGTCTGTTTTTTTTTAAATTATTATTATTTGCAGAAAATCTCTTTTTCTGCAGCAAACAATCTGCTCATTAAAGGGAATAACAGAGAGATTAATGAACTTGGTGACTGTTTGCTACAGCTGTAATTTATTCTCATCAAGATAATTAGCGGTTTGTTTATGATTTCTGGAAAGGCAGCCGTGTAAATCATCCCATTTATTACTTTCCATTAGAACTGAACTGGTCTTGGCCTTGATAAGTGCAGGTTCAGTCGTACCTGTTTTTACGATGCCAAACAGACCAAAAGAAATGTCCTAAAGGGTCGTCGTCCTGCTTGACTTGAAACCCCGTCAGGCAGGTTTTCCTCCCTTTTACAGAGTGTCTGGTTATGTGAGATGTTTTGGATCAAATGCCAAGTTTTTTTGATGCGATTTGTCAGAAAGATTAAGATTCATTTGTCTCTGTGAAGATGTCGTTTCAATAACATGAAGGGGAAATCGGTGAAGAAGGGACGAGATTGGATCCTGGAGAAGAAGGAGAGGAGGAGGAGACAGGGACGGTGTGTACACGACTGTATTTTAATCTCTGAGGACAAAAAATTGGATTCATTATCTTGAGTTTAAAGTTCTGAATATCTTAAGCATGGCTTTAACTGAATTTCACCTTTCATTAGCTGTATTTTATAACAGGCTCCCCTCTATGCTGTGTGTTTGTTAACCTGCAGGGAGGTTCGAGCCGACACTAAATACACTGGACGTAAGAGAAGACCTCATTTCTAGCTCTGACTCATGCAGCTGCGCCTTCATTAGCCCTCCTCTACACCCCCCCCCCCCCCCCCCACACACACCAACCCCAAGACCCCCC
>VOQJ01032767.1:0-22427 GCA_015052665.1 Apistogramma diplotaenia | reverse complement strand
ATCGCCGCCTCTCGCTGCCGCCAGACGCGCGTCTCTCTCGGTCGAGCTCGCGTCTACCCGTCGGTCTCCGCCCCGCCGCTCCATCATCATCACCACATACACCCAGAAGACAACGGGAATTGAGGGGATAGTAATAACAGGGAATCATGAAGGACCGTATGCAAGAACTTAGACATGTAAGTTTCTGCTTCTGTTTTCTGGTCAGCATCCACCTGTTAATGCGAGCACACGCTGTTTTCCCCCCTTTCTTTTGGATGTGTGTTCGGAAAGCTCCAATATACAGAGCGAGGCGAGCAACAGTTGTGACTCGGATCTGACGGAGGCTCAAATTTAATGCTTTCTCATAGGAAACGGGCGCGCTTAGTAGCATAAGGCTTGCTGTGCGTAAATGAGGATGACGCGCAGCAGACGCGAACGATTTCAGATGTTAAAACAAAGTAAAAGTCATTTTCTCAGCGTGCAAACGCGAGATCTTTGATCTTCTCGTTAATGCTCAGTTTACAGGCTCTTTGGTACTAAAGAGACGGTTGAGACTTTGTACTTAACAGGTTTGAATCTCCTTAGGGTCGCTTATTAATTCAGTACTGAATCTGTGAAGTATTGTTTTGTAGAATCATTCAAAATTAAATGGGAGTTTTAAGAATTGAGTAGCCTGTGTGGAAATATGCCAGCAGTGATTTAATTAGTGTATGCAATGTGGTTGTTCGATCTGGCCAACTAAGGATCTGTGATATGTCCACCCTCAGCGCGTCACAAGCCGCTGCGCTGTGTTTTACTAGGGATGCACATCATATACGGTCACAAACAATGAAAATAAAGCCATGAAATCTTTGAATTGTATCTTTGACTTTTTGACAGCTGATCTAAAGCTCTTGAAACTATTTATATTGTTTTTTTAAAGCTGAAATGACATCAAGAAGATGCGTGATTGGGTCAGGTTTTTGGCTCGACTGAGAGAAGTGAAGACACCGAGTACCATCCTCCACAGGAATGCTAGTTTCAGCTTGATATAGGCTTCTGTGTGTGTGTGTGTGTGTGTGTGTGTGTGTGTGTGTGTGTGTGTGTGTGTGTGTGTGTGTGAGAGAGAGAGAGGTGGTAAAGTGGCCATTGTCAGATCTAGGTAATTGGCAGTTAAACTGAGGAGCAAGGGGAAACAATTTACAGCTCCTCAGTTTTCAGTGAAGATCTAGCTATGAATTGGTCACAAGGGAGACAACCCAGCCTTGCCAAGTGTGTGTGTGTTCGTTCAAGAGAGGCGTGTCTTCAGCCTGCCATGCTACCTCCTTGCAGTGCTGGAAAGATTGTAGTTGTACCAGAAACACAGAGAAATAGCCTGAATCTTCCTCACCGGCTTCATTGTGAATCATCAGCTAACCCACAAACACTGATTCTATTTTCTTTTATCATTTTTGATCATATCTGTTGTGTGTGAGAAATGGCAGCTGGAGCAGCTCAGTCGCACCTATTTCAGACAATCTAGACCAAATAAAACTGGAGTGAATTGCAAATCGTAGATCGCTAATTCCCATCAGCATCAGATTAATATTGTTTTCTTGAGTCTCATGGCTCTGTGAACAGCACAGCATAGATGTGACTGTGTATTATTTGTGATTATTGTTTCTTAAAAATAGTCTTTATATTGAAATACACTCATGACACATTTCCAGGACCCAAGATGTTGTTTTGGCTTGCCAGTAGTACAAATGGAAAAAAATATTAGTATACTAAGAAGAAAAAATCATGTTATGTATACAATGCATACTGTTTAAACTCACGTCTTGCAGCTTTCACACAACCTGTTGAGGTCATTATTATTAGTTTGGCTTCAGATTTTCTATTTTCACTGGTGAGACCAGTTTTAATGAGATTTGGGAGTTTGACGAGATCCTCTAAGAGGTGTCGGCTTAACACGAGGGGAAATCTTGGATTCCCAGGACCACGGGAATTTTCACTTCAAGATCTCTGTGGATTAGCAGCGCAGCAGAGCATCCTTGCTTTGTAAACAGAAACTGCAGGCCTCATGTGGAGCCAAAGAGTTGCATGTTATTGTAGTTGAACGAGACTACTCGTGATGTTTCCGGTCATTATCAAAAGAGGTGTGGAGGGATTCAACGGGGGGCACTAAAACCGAGTGTGAAAAATAAGATTGTGCGTTCCAAAGCTTACCACTCTCTCTTCATCCCCTTGACTCTATGGCATCCTTTAAAAAAAAAGAAACGGCTTAAAACTAAATCTATTCAAAAAAAGCATTTTGAGTCAGGTCTTTGTGTTCTGTGTTAACCCATCAGTTTATGGTATCCAGTGCTGATCCTATAGCAGTGCTCGGGAACTCAGTGGGGTCATTTCTGTGCAAAGTACCACATTCATTTGAACTGTTTAACCATCATTGTCTTGACTGAGTGCATTGTGTCTAATACCTCTGTATCAGCACTGATCCTAACCATCTTATTATATTGTCCTCATTTATTTGGACTTTATGATGAGTCCTTTAGTGTAAAACTGGTGAAATTCAGTTATAAAAAGGCATCGTATAAGAATTTATTATTACCTACTGTAGAAATGATGCCTTTCTGCAGCAAATGGAAGACTTCTGAGCTTTGCAGATTTTGTTGCTTATGTGTCTTTGTGTGTGTGTGTCACACTGCAAGTTTACTCAGCCATGTGCTTGTGTGTCATTTTGGCAGGAAATTGAGTTTTGCTCATATTTGTGTGATGGTGCAGGTTCTGCTCCAACATTGCCCATATGCACATAAAGCTACTTTATGAGCTCAACACCTGCCTACGACTCTGCTCCCCTAATAACTTGTTAGCTCGGTGTCTAAAGCCGCCTGACTTAATAACAAGGATGGTCATACGGCCTCTTCCCTCCCCTCAACTTGTCCCATCACTCCCAGTTGGCCCAGCAGTGATTTAGTGACAGATGGTGATGATGGGATGCGTTTGTCAGCCTTCTTCGAGCTCTGAAACCTGAGGGGAAAAATACTGATGAGGTTATTACAGATTTCACACACAACAGGGACTGTTATAAATCAAAGCTGATTGTTTATCATTTTGCAGCAGCGAGTTATTCATTTAGGCTGGCATTATGAACGCAGCACCTGTAACAGTTAATTTCGCCTTCAGATCTCCTCATTTTTTTCCCCCCGACATTTTATCAGCTCTTTTTCTTCAGTATTGTCGTTTGATTGACTGTATCTGCCTGTGTTCCTATCTCTCTGTCTTTAATAGTAAGCCTCTCTTTTTCTTTTATTCTCTGTGTAATGGTGAGTTCTGCCATTATTGCTCTTTGCTCTCTTCCTATCAGTGATTTATCAGATGGCTTCCTGTCCTCCCCTAGATTTTTTCCCTGTCCTTTATCCGTCCTCGCTTGTCTAGGCCGCCTTGTTAGTCAGTGTTAGTGTTGGCTCAGGCGGCTCTTTGTGTCTCTGAATGCTGGGGCTGCTCACAGTCACTACCTGTTTGGTGTTGGAGTGACACATTAACTAATGGGATCGTTTGGGAGCACAAACTCCAAGCCCGTGCGTGTCTTTCAAAGTCTTGCTTCTTTACATTACCCCACCGCTTCTTCTGCTTCTCTTTGTTGCATTTTATTAATTTTTTTTACCATCTTTTTTTCGCCTTCTGTCCTTGACCTGAACTTTGCTCTTGACCCTTCTTCTGTGACATTAACAGCAGTGAGGAGAAAGAAGCCACTCTGGTGGCTGTTGAGCTGAATGTTGATCCTGGGGGGCGGGGGGTGTCAGAGGTTTTATTTGTCGTTGTTCAAACCTCCGAGCCTGTGTAAACTGCAGGGTCTGTGGAGGGCAAACTGGCTGCTTTCTGGTTGTGACCGAGTGGTGAGACTTGCCTGTAAGATCACGGGTAGGAGGAATAAACTAACATTGTTATTGCACTATATTATCAGAAAGGCACACAGACAGTCACAAACACATTATTCATTAACAGATAAATGCTGCATAATTGCATTAATGAGCCATGAAATGAGTGTGACCGATCTGGCATTTCACCAGAGACTTGTCTGTCTTTGCAAATGAGGTGACAGTTGCAGTGATATCCAATATCGCTTGGCTGTGAGTAGATATTAGAAATGTGTGAATGGACTGTCATTTGTACCACTGTTTGCTGAATATCGACTCCTAGAATTAATGCAAATCACCATGTTGTTTGTGGTGTTTTCTGCGTGCCAAAATCATGCTGCTTTTTCTCATACAGAGACGCAGCGTCGAAGACATGAATTAAAAGAAATCTTAATAATAAATGGATGATTCTGTAATCAAACTATTGCCGTCTGTTGTGGGAGACCTAGCCTCAGGTCATCTTTGTTACCACTGCGAAAATTGAGTTTTTAATGTGCTGACCTCTCTTTTCTCATCCCCTTATAATTAATGGCAGCAGAAGGGCTGCCATTAATTTAATCACAGATACTTCTTTGAGATTAAGGCTGTGAATTGTCATTGTCCTTATTAGTCCTGGTGTGGCTCCTTCTGTCTTTGCAGGTAGTTAATATTGCAATAGGATATTAGATATCTTGCCAGCTTGTGCCTGAACAGATATTTTGGACTAAGTCCTCTAGAGTAAACAATGACAATATTTAGTCTCACACATAAGTTTGGATCTTTGGACAAGTTTGAATCTTCCTGACTGTGACCTGAAGGTAAAGGTCAGAGGTCACATTATTGAAAATCTTGTGAATGTGACCTAGGATGTTCAAATAAACATGTTCAAGCCAAACCCATCACATTCACAGCACCTTGCTTATCGTGACAACTGCGAATCAGAACATCATAATTGTGAGCCTGGAAATAAAAATCACGGTGTTCGGAGTTGGTATGAAGTGCTGCAGAGCAGAGGGAAACTTCGGAGCGGTGCGATTCATTATTCCCCGTGGATTCATAATAAACCTGCTTTACACACGAGTTGTCATTTCAGCCACATCGGGGTTAGGGAATGAAATAAAACAAAATGTAACAGGAATTTGGTGTTCATTCCTCTGGGTTCTGAGTAACTTGTACAGTAATTAAAATTAGTTTTTAGCACAGTGATAATTGCAGTACCTTTTCGAAACCCAAATTCTGAAAACATCATGATGATATTTTTTTGTACTGAGTGGGGTCGTCAAAAAAAAAAAAAGATACTCTGATACTAATTGATGCTAAAAACTACTTTTGGATTAGATACTCTTTTGCAACAGTACCGACTTTGCCACCCTCAGCTGACGCCCTTCCCCTCACTAACAGTTGAACACATGAAGTAGAGCAACAACCTTGACAAAGTTTTGAGATTTTCTTGTGTAAACTATTACAAATATTCAAAAGCTAAAACTTCTTTTTGATAAACTGAAAAGGAGACACACTGCTGGTAGAAATGTTAATATTTGCGACATTTTTCAATCACGATTGCAGAACAAATTCAAGGATTTTCAACTGTTTTATTTCTCGTGTGTCACTGGAAATGAAACATCCTTTAGTTTTGAACGCAGCACTTTGGGTTTGGGAGATCAAGGGCATTTTTAACTTAACAGATTTAAAGGCCAAAGCTTAATCAGCTAATTAATGCAGATTATTTCGTAAGGAGATTTTCAGCTTCCACCTTTAAATTGTTTTCTTTTAAATTTGGTATCCCTCTGCTTTCTTTTCTCTGCCAGTGCTTCCTGATGGCCTGTTTTTCCTCTGCACTTATCATATAGCTCTTTCATTTCTCCTTCATTTGTTTTCTATGTATCTCGCCAGTCTTTGAGATCCCTCTCACTTTCTTACATTTTCTCCATATCTAGAATATAATTGCCTTAGTGGTGCATTGGTGCTGTCATAATCCTTCATGGTCAGTGAGATACCGAGCGAAACACTTCCCCAGGGGAAGAAAGAGCAGAGAGTAGGGGTGGGAGAAGCCGTAGCATAAACTGTGACAGCACATCTTTTCCCTGCCTGTGATCTGTCATTAAAGTTCAGTTGGAGCTTTAAGACATTTTCTCACCCACTCCTGCAACGCTGAAGACTGGCCAACCGTCCGCTGCTGTCTACACACATGCTCGGCGCAAACACGTTTGTGTATGAACATCCTCAACAGTGTGCCATTTATATATTCAAGTCCATAGCCCTAGGCCAATTATGAGCTAACGAGCTAAAATGGGAGTAAGTATCTCCCTCATTCATCTCACGTGAGTCCCTTCGGCAGAAAGAGGCGTCCCTGTAAGAACTGTCATTTGAATTCTGGTCGAGAAATGATTGATTCCCTCAAATCTTGCCATGAACGTGATAAGTTAATCATTCACTGTGCTTCACTTTGTAAATTTGTATTTAGGCGACTTTAAATGGCATAACTTTGATGTGATGATATCATATCTAAATTGGACGTATTTACATCACAATCACATTTGCATCTTACCTTTACAAATGTAGTTTTTCTTGTGCCATTTGTAGTTCTTTTATGCTTGTGGGCTTCCTTTTTCTTCTTCTTTTCAAGGATAGACTGGGATGGGTGGGGTCCGCCTGAGTGGATGAAACTTTGATGATTGCACTATTAAAAGTCAGAAAGATTTAATGTGATGCACTTCAGAAGGATGAAAATCCAAGAGTGGTATCAACTCTGGGAAGTTTAGCTTTATAATAAAGAAATGTACACTTCATTAGGTACACCTGCCCCACTGCTTTTTAATGTATGTAATCAGCTAATCACACGGCAGCAACGCAGACGTGGTCAAGATGAGATTTAAACCAAACAACAAACGAGGGAGAAAATGAAAGATTGAATGTGGCATGGCTGGCAGTGCCAGATGGGCGCATCTGAGTATTATTGAAACTGCTGATCTACTGGGATTTTCTCATCTCTAGGGTTCACAGAAAATAGTCTGAAACAGAGAAAATATCCAGTGAGCGGCAGTTCTCTGAGAGAAAATGCCTTGTTCGTGTCAGAGGAGAACAGCCAGACTATTTTGAGTTGATAGGAAAGCAACAGTAACTAAAATAACCATTCATTGCCACCAAGCTATGCAGAAGAACATCTCTGAATGCATAACATGATGAACCTTAAAGCAGACGGGCTACAGCAGCAAAAGAGACCACGGGTATCGCTCCTGTGAGCTAAAAACAGGAAACTGAGGTTTCAATTTGCGTGATCTCATCAGAATCTCGCCAAGATTGGAAAAACGTTGCCTGACGTGATGGGTCCTGATTTCTGAAACATGAAAGCAAATATTCATCCTGTTTTGTATCAACAGTTCAGGCAGTTCAACTCCTCTCATCCTGGTTTCTTGAACATGATAATTAGTTCCCCGTACTCAGATGGCCTCCGCAGTCCCCAAATCTCAATCCAATAGAGCACCTTTGGGATGTGGTGGAATGGGAGATTTGAGTCATGGATGTGCAGATGATAAATCTCCAGCTGTGTGATATAATCATGTCAATATGGACCAAAGTCTCTGAGGAATGTTCCCAGCACCGTGCTGAATCTGTGGCACCAAGAACTGATGTAGTTCTGGAGGCAGTCCAGCCCTTATAGACAGGTGTACCTAATAAAGTGGCTGAGTATCATAGCACAAGGAAAAGTAGATTTTTCTGGGGACAAGATATTACAAGAGAACCTGACAGTTGGTGGTCTTGGCAAGTGATAGTGAGATAGTAGAGAAGAAAAGACAAAGTACAGGGCTGAGGAGGGAGAGCAAGACGAAGGTAGCTGAGTCCATGCTGTGTGGGCTCGCTGCTGTAATGATTCTGGAGGAAGGCGAGCGAGAGAATGAGTGACAGGAAGAATGAGAAAGGAAACAAGGAAGACTATTAAAGGGGGAGGACATTGAGGAGGATTGTTAGGAAAAGGAAATTGTTGCACATGTTCACACTTTGACACTGTGCTGCTGCGGCAGCAGTGCTTCATCTGTTCTCCAACCCACATTATTCTCCGTCTCCGCCGGGCTCGGTACGGCGCAGGCACAGCTTATAATACAGTCTTCTTAACCACTGCCGCATTCGTTTTTAATGGAATGCAACACGTCCATACTTCAGGAAAAAGATGCACGTCTTTTTCTAGCAAAATGAAATAGAAAATGTCAAATGAAAGTCAAATAAAACAGCCAACAGGAACTATAAAATGGTACATGGGAAAAGCAATGATTACATTTCAGTTACAGATAGCAACAGGAAATTTCTTTGAATGGGTTTTAATGATTGGCTGTGAAAATGTAAAGTTCCATGGAGCTTTTGGAGAAAAACGTGATGTTTTATGTTTTATGTCAGCGTACTGTAGATGTCAAACAACTGCCTTTTTTAACCTTTTCTTTAACCTAAAAGTCCCACTGAAATCAAATCTCTTTTACAAGGGAGACTTGGCAAAGGTAGCAGCCATTCAAACTTAAAAAAAACTACAAAAAAAATTTAATTTGCAACATGATGTATAATAAATACCCACAACATAAAACAGATCAAGCATATTGAAGTTTAGGTCTTTCTGTAGACGCTTCCACGTCCACACTGCGTGGCAAGAAAACGTTGGTTAGGTTTTGCTTGGTTGGAGATAGTGGTTTGAGTTAAACACTTGTCTTTGCGATACTAACCCTGCAGTGTGTTTTCAAGTGGGTCTTAAAAAAGCATTCATGTGTGACAATTTGGGAGTGAGAGCAGTGTCACTGTTGCTGCAGCCGGCACGGTACCTTCTTTATATCTCTGTGATGCCAGCGGCTTCTGATGGCAGTATTTGACATCCTCGAAGGGGGAACAGCCTGTCATTTGTCTCTTTTTTTCTTGTATTTTTTTCTTGGCCATTTCATTGTTTGAGTTTGTTGCATTTCAGTAAATTGGTGGTGGTTTGATTGCAGACTGCTCGAGTGTATAGAGGTTGTATCAAACTCAACAGAGAGGAGTGGATGTTCTTCTCCGTGATTGTTCGCGCAATATATTTTTGAACTCGAGGCCAAAGCTGTAAAGCACATCGTTAGATTCATATCTTGGATCAATGTTGTATTGAGCTGCATTTCTTTAAGCATGTTACCAGCAGGAGTGCATGGACAAGCCAGCGGCCATGCAGAAATGAGCCGCACTGTTTTTTGTTTTTTTTTCCAGTTGACTGCATCTACTGAAATTCATACTTGCCATTAGTGTATGCCGTTAAAGGTGGAGACCTGCTCATGCTTTATATGATAGAAGAGAGAACAATAATGTGAAAAGAACTGAGTTAATTTTACAGTTGGCTGGTCTTCTCCTGGCTCAGTCTGTCACTTCCTGTGTCCTCTCATCACCCACACTGCTCCATGGTTGTGTAATTATCCTGTCTCGATAGACCTACGCTGTGTCCTGCTCTTCCATCAGCCGCTTATTCGCTCTGACAGTCACTCAGTTAGCTGACCAGTGGACCGATCAATCAGTGAGGTTTGTGTGATTATGGTTTCGATGTGTCAGAATCATCAGCCACTTTTTTTCTCATTCATTTCTTGTGAAAATGTAAACGTCATTGAAAAATAAATGCCGAGGTTCCTTTGATGTGAGGATATCATTCTCTGTATTTATGGATTAAAATGGGAAGCTACCTGAATGAAAGCTAGTGCCTCGGTAAAGGGGGTAACCTAGTATGTTTTTCCAATGCAGGCACAGAAAGGCACTGCTATGAGTCGGGGTCAAACACAAGACCCTCCTGTGAAACAACAGAAAAACAAGCAGCGTGAAGCATGCCCCGTGGTGACAATCCACATGTCTACAATTACTCTCCGTAAGCTCTGTGTAGTGCCAACCCATAACCCTGCCAGCCTGCACATCCACACTGCCTGATTATATACTAATCAGCCACAACATTAAAACTGGGAGGTGAATGTAAGACTGCTCGATAGCAGAGAGTGCGTAGCAGTGCTGATAGCACAAATCCTGGTTAATATTGTAATTTGATTATTTAACATGAATATTCATTAACAAATGTCCTGCACTTAGTAAACTTTTCCATTAAACTGTTAATTTAATTTAAATTAAATTAAAAGAAAAAGAAAAAAGAGAGATGGGGAGAGACACGGGATACAGAGTTAGGCCCTATTTAGGGGGCTGTTTTTGAGCGTAAAGCCTGTCTTGCAAGGGCAACTGCCAGTTACCGCTAGCCTGCTTCCACTGCAGGACATCTGTCGGTGCAGACGGGGACAAAAAGAGGCCCAGGTGGCAGTGGATTTGCAGGTTTTTAAAGCATACATGGCAGCCCACAGGCAAGTGACCAAGGCCAAATTTATAAAACAGGATAAAGGGGGTGGTGGGTTGTAGCTAAAGTTAATGGAAAAATGAATAATTTATCACAAATGATGTTTGTTTTCATAATATAATTGGAAGCCAAAGAACTGAAATTTAAAATTTGAATCACCTAACCCCAGGTGAAGTGGTTAACGGGTCAATATCTTCTACTGCACAGCCCCCGTGGTGACGGCAGTATCCTCCAGCGTGACATCATGCCTGGCGACACTGCAAAAACTCCTCAGCAACCTCTCAAGGAGTATGACAAAGAGCTCAAAGTCCTGACACAGCCTCCGAATTCCCCTGGAACTTCATTTTAATCAAGTGCCCGCAGGATGCACTATAGCACACCTTTACAAGACACCCCCAGAAGTCTGACGCTCGTGCTCCGACCAGTCCCAGTTGTTTACTGTGGGATAACAGGAGCCTTCACAATATTAGGCAGGTGAAGTCATTTTACTGTGGTGGCTGACCACTGCATGTGTTCACTCTAAATATATTTTTTACTCTTACTCGACTCCTCTGCTGGCTGTTCCTGGTGGCAAATAAATGTAATTAAACCTGTGCCCTTATAACAAAGTAATTTTGGTTATGAGCATCTTTTAAGCTCAATAGAAAAAAATACTGACCCTAATTTTGCTGCTTGCTTAAATGCATTTAGAAAGAGCTGAGCTGAGACCGCAGCATTTAAGCGATGAGCTCCTTGAGACCTTGTAGTGAAGTGAAAGGTGAAGGGCTTTAATAGGAAGCCTTGTGCACACTGTCTGACAAAATTGCTGCTGCTTGAGCCCATGCAAAATTAGCTGTAAGACTTTAGTTTGAAAGTCCAGGTTCTGTTTATTTCTCCTTTGCCTAAAGTACAGGGAGATTTCAGCTATACTGTGAGCAGCGGGGCTTTCTAAATTGAATGCAAATCGTCTACTACAGTATATACTTCAGTTGTTGTTTCTATCTTTCTGTTTGTCTACTGTAAGAAAATGAATAAATAATCAAAGGTTTGTGTGCGAGCGCACATCAATAATGAATGTTACCTAGCTGTATTCTAATAAATCTGGTTATACGCTCAGTATCCCTACGTGCAGCTGACACAGATTTTTATGAGTCATTTCTAATGGGACTGCAGGAAGCTGCTTGATTTGGCTGTAATACAAAGATGCAGGAAACAGGTCTGCTTTAATATGGAAGCACAAAAGGACGATAAAGTGCTGCCCACATGGGTGTCTACTTGAACTGTCTCTCACTGCTCTTACTCAGCTTATTTTCACATCAAACCTTGGAAAGAGTGAGGGCGTGCAGACTTGCAAGCACATTTTATTCCCCATATCCTCTTTATTTAATTCCATTGCTTATACATCAACACACTTATTGCCTTTGTGGCTTTTTGCTGCACATGTTAATGCACTTTAATAGCTTTCAGTAATTGTTTTGTTGCCCCGATTCTCGGTCTCTTTTTTACCTTGCTGGTATAAACTGCGTTCTTGCAGCCTGCTCGCTGTGCCTGTTTTATCTCTCCCTCTAACACACTTGGACTACATTTCCTTCTCCTCCTGTGTCTGTGCAGGCACTTTTGTCTTCATAGAGAGATATCTTGTTGGCATGGCGCCCAGATCAACTCTCTAATCTAATAAACACCATAATCAGGCCACTACTTGACGCCACCACAGTTGGGGAGTTTCACCCAAGTGTGAGCCCCAGAGGTAGCGAGCATTCAAAGGTTGTGGTCTAATGGGGGAGCGACTTGTGTATAGAGCTCATTTTCTCTGTGCATTTACCCTCTGTTGTATATTGCCAGTGTGCCGGCTGCAGTGTGCATGCGTGTTTGTGTCTCTGGCTCACAGCATCTGTTGTGCGGATAGTCAAATCTGTAGGTTCAGTCAAGAGTGCAGCACTAAAGGCCTCTCCCATCCTCTTTGTGGCTCAGCAGGAGCTTCAGATCTGGTGGGAGGAGGACGTTTGAGGTGCGCTACTCGGTCTTCTCTTCTCCTGACCACTCAAAGTAAAACCAGACCAAAGCTGTCCTCTCACTGTGGGAGATACAGGATCTCTCTGTGGAGGCTGAACACAGTACTGGTGCTCTGAGCCTTTTCTCATTCCCTGCCTGTTCTCCTCCTCTGCCTGCTGCTGCTGCCGCCGCCTCTCCTCTGGCTGCTTCTGAATGTCTGCAGCTCCCCCAATACACATCAGTGACATACCAACACAATAAAGATGAGCTCTGAAACGGACTTAAGATCTTAATTATAATATTCTAGTGTGTAAGGTCATTTACTGTTGCTATAGTGAATATATACAGTACTCTCCATACAGAGAATAGTTGTTGGCTTAGCTTGAGTGCGTTTAGATACGATCCTCATAACAGTCTCTCAGTTACATGTGTGCCATTTGTCTTTTGCTAAAGTCTATCCTCACAAGCATTTTCTCAGGAACGTCTTCCTCGGTTCTTCTCCTCATTTCCTCGTGTCTCCTCCCCTTCTCCCACTCTGTGTCAGCATATCACATTTTGAAACTTGGCATCTGAAAAAAAGTTATGATTTTCAAAATACGATTTGAGTCACAGCTGTACCTAATAAAGTGGCCATGAGTGTATATTATACATACTGGATAAATGCACGGTAATGTCAGCAGCATAAACCTATGCCAATTAAATGTAATGTATATCTGCATCCTGCTAATCCATCTTTCCTTCTATCGGAAATTGATCACCGACTTCACTTTATGCAAAGGTTTCCTGTGCTTTCTGCCCCCTGATGCCTGTAATGCATGCGTGCTCTGTCTGGTTGAACTCCGTTGTGCCCATAAACATGAAGAGCACTGAGGTTTTTAAACATTTGCTGGATGTGACGGTTTTAGGGACTCTTTTATGGAAATAGTCTTATTTTTATGGCAGTTTTATATTTTTTTAAAGGAAGTGTCCTTTCATCTGTGGTCTGTGCACCAATGGTCCCTTGAAACGCCCTCATTTGCAACAAACAACTCTTGAGGAATTTTTGCCTTTTGTTCGGAGAGGATTTAAAAAGAAAACACAGTTGGAGGTATAGTTGACATTTGCAGTTGGCTTTAGATTTGAGAGGATGTGTAAAGTCATAGCTTCAACACACGCTGGGATGCTTCATTTGCATAATTCAAGACTCCAAATGCTGTTTGGAATTTTTGGGATTATAAGAATAAGGAGTCATTTCAGGCAAAAGAAGACGAAAACTGCACTCAAAGCCTTGATAAGCAAATGGATCTCACAGGCCACTAATGGGGAACCAAATTAGTTTGACAGTGGCTGTGATGAATGAGACGAGGCCACATGAGATCCCACTAATGCAGTGTAATGGCTGATATGTGATTAGAAGCATGCATTTCAAAATGAATCATAGGCTAGATGGTGAAAAGTTTGAGGAGTTTGAACTTTTTGTTTGTGTTTTTATGTTTTTGCTTCTAAGCTTTGATTGACTCACTGAAAATTTTCACACCTTAGTGACGTAAACGTGTCTCAGTAACAGGAGAAAATAACTGTAATTACAACAAGAGTTCGACATTTTGAGTTTGAGCAGGTTCCGTGCTGTAACCCTGTTGTTTATTTTCCATAATAAGCTTTTTTAGTTGGATATTTAAGATATGTTTTGTACATTTTAGTGAACTGCTAGGGTGATTTGGATGCAGCTACAACAACCAGTTTTCCCTGATTCCAGTCTAACCTGGTGGTGGTATGTTCCTTTAAGCTGAAATGGTCACATGTATCTGTGCATGCATATGTATGCATGTATGTATGTAGAGGAAGAGGTGTGCAAAACTGAAGGTTCTTTCTGCCTGTAGGTTCTAATTCAATAATGACTTGCTAATCACTCAACCTGTGGTTCTAATTAAAAGTGCTATTAAGTGCTTCTTGATTCTAATCAGGTGATGTGTGGAGAGGCGGGTGGGGGGGCTGTTGTAACAGTTCAATTTAACCTTGGATTATGCAAAAATAACCCACCATGGTCCAGTCCGCTCAGCACCACTGTTATTGTTAATAGAAATTATGTTTACTTGTGTTTTTAGAGTTTTTTGTGGATCATGTTTATTACCTTATCATTTAGCTGTGTGTGTGTGTGTGTGTGTGTGTGTGTGTG
Source organism: Apistogramma diplotaenia (assembly GCA_015052665.1). Lineage (NCBI taxonomy): Eukaryota > Metazoa > Chordata > Actinopteri > Cichliformes > Cichlidae > Apistogramma > Apistogramma diplotaenia. The sequence continues at coordinate 8,137 of VOQJ01032767.1, read as the reverse complement.
TGTGTGTGTGTGTGTGTGTGTGTGTGTGTGTGTGTGTGTGTGTGTGTGTGTGTGTGTGTGTGTGTGTGTGTGTGTGTGTGTGTCTCCAGGGGAAGGAAACGACCGAGGAGGAGGATGAAGTCGCTGTGGGGATGGAGAAAGGCTTTATGGATGAATTCTTTGAACAGGTTTGTTTCTCTCACAGTCCTGATTCTCCCTTCTGTCAATCGCTATTTTTTTCCCTCATTCACACATAATAACTAATAACTTGCCAGTCCAGTTCATTTGCTATGCTAAAACCTGCCCAGGTATTTTTCCTCTTCTGATATTGAATCTAATTGTGCTGGTTTTTCAGAGCGCTGTAATCAATCTCATGCCGTTTGTCTTCTCTGGGGTGTGCTGTTATGATTTATAACTGTTGATGTTGTTGTTGGTGTGGTATAAATCGTTCTGCGTGTTATTTAATTTGAAAAAGTCCTTATTGATTCAACATATCACACCACTGCTCTGCTTATCCAACTCTGAATATCATTGATATTTTCATTGTATTTCTCTCCGGTCTTTCCTCGTGTGCATGACGGGCGCTGGGTGCACTGAGCTCGTGTATAACAACATCTGTGCATACATTTGGGAGTGTTTCCCAGTGCACGCCGTGCACGTGTGCCGGGAATACAAGCCGAACTTCATCATAGCTCTCATAGGGAGGGCCTCATTTCAGTGTAGCAGCAGTTGGCATCTCCTCCCCAGAGAGACGGAGACCCACTGGGAATCATCATTCATACAGTGCCAGTCCTTTTTTTAACTGGTGACACCGTTTGCTGTGGCCTCTGTAATGCCCTTTTAATAGACCTGATCTCCCACAGAAAGGGTGGCTGAATATCTTCTTTTATAAGCTGTAATTTTTTATTACTTGTCTTGTTGTTCATCCACAGTCACAGCTATATTTCTTGTATTTTATGTGGCGCTGCTTTCATTTTCTAAAACACCTGGGATTAGTCTTTGAAGTATTTAAATCACCATTGTAAACGCTGCTACAAAGGTGGGTCGGGCAAGGTTGAATGGCATTTAGCAGCATCCGCGAGTTATGAAAGAGGTCTGACGAACAGCACTTTGATATGTGAGCTTTCAAAGCAGCGTGAGACAACAAACACATCGGCAAAAAGCAGCAATCGTGAGTGACTGAGCAGAAGGGAGATCAATCAAAACCTCTGTATAGATATTTAATATTTCATCACAGCCCTTCTCAAAAAATTATGCAGCGTGGAAAACGCAGATTAACGGCAAAAAACAAGACGAGGCAGCCATCTTCACAGACCTGACGTGGAAATGTTGTAAATCTTTGATAATTATAGGTGTGGAATTCATAAAACCACAACCACTAATTCATGCAGGTGGGCAGCATGTGGGTAAATGTGAATTCATTCATTGTGCTCAGTGATGCTCATCTGCCTCCATCTCGACTGTTTAACTCCCTCCACCTCTCCACCCACCATATGCCTTAGTATTTCTCCATTCAATATAACATCATGTAAATTTAAAATGTTGCGAAGTGCCCACTCTGCCAGATGTTGGTGAGCTTAGAGACAAGGCTGTGCAACACTGGAACAGATTTCAGAGCAACCCCGGGGCACAGGCAATCAAAATGCATATACAGTATGTAAATATTGATAATTAGTCAGTGAATACCCCATTCGAATGTGTGCATATCCCCATTAAATCTTTTGAGCAGAGTTTGCAGTCATCTAATCACTGGCCAATCAAACAGGCCATCTCAGCTGCTTGTGTCCACAGTCTTATTATTTTATTCATGAGCCAACGAATAAGGGAGCGTTGAAATGCAGATTAACCAGCAAATCGAGAGCTTGTCTTTCAAACATTCTCCTACAGTGGTCTCTAAAATGGAACAAAGTGTTAGTGCAGGCACAGCAGCGATGTCACGCTTGTAGTAGCTGATCGGCATCAACTGCCTCATTCATTCTTTACCATCAGTGGCTTATTCATCTGCTCACTGCCTATCAGCTGATTAGTGCTGTCTAATCTTATTACTGCAGCAGGTCCCTCAGGTACATTAAAAAACACTATAAACTTTGAAAGGTTAATGTGTATTTATGCATGTGTTAATAGGAAGGTTTCGCTCCTCCTTTCAGGCGCTTTGTAGCTGTAAAGAGGTGGAAAATTGGAGAAAAAAAAATTGAATTCCATCCATCCTCTTCTGTTATCCAGTTCAAAGTCAAAGTTGCCTGAGAGACGAGAGGCAGTGTACTCCCCACACAGGTCACCAGTCTATTGGGGCCCTGACAAATAATATGAGCCAACAATGAGGTGAAAACAATAATGTTACATGAGGCATACGATCCGTACTTTGTGTGTAAGGTGTTGGTAGAAAAGTGGACTAAAAGTATGACGGAAAAATGTGCTACAATTTAACATTTCTGCCCAGATGGGAGAAGACTCCACCTGGATGATAGTGACCCCATCAAGAGGACAAGAAGGGTCAGGTGAAAATGTTGTTAATCATGTGTTATTGTCTTCAAACAGCTCCCCCAGGTGTGATAGACACAGGGAGATCATGGATTTGAACCAGGAACCTTCACGTGACAGTGCTAAACAGTGCACCTGCAGAGCTACCCCTGTATTTCAAAATTTGGCAATCAGAACACCTTTGTTTAATAAAAAAAAAAAAAGCATGAAGAATTTTTACCTCCTTTCCTTCCTTCCTTCCTTCCTTCCTTCCTTCCTTACTTACTTACTTCCTTCCTTCCTTACTTACGTGTAAATCTCCTGATTCTGAGGTTTGGCAGTCAGTGAAGGGGTAATCCAGGATATAACTTCAAACTCTGTAATTATGGGATGTTTCAGCTCTGGGGATTGCTGCAGGCTACAGCCATTCCTTTTACATTTGTCTCATTTATGTTCTGCTGCTGCCTCCCGCTTCTGACAGACTGTCTGTATCCCTGATATAGAAACACAGCCCTCTTTATCTGTCTGTAATTCTCAGCCTGTCTCAAGTGAAAAAGTGAAGAAAGCCCAGTTTGACTAAAACATGTCGACAGAGCGATCCGCAGAGAACAGTTTGACACCGAGCTACGAGCCACAGGGAGAGTGAGAGAGGCGGATTAGGGGAAGAGTGGAGTGGAGAAGTTGGACAGCAAGACCAGAGAGGAATAACGGGTAACCGTGTGCGACAGAGAGATGTAGGTAGTGAGGGGAGCAGAAGAAGAGCTGGCACAGCCGGGCTCTCACACCAGCTGGGTTTGTTAATTAAGCTTTCAGCGGTGATCTGCGGAGATAACAGACAGTGGAGATACCACTGTGACCTTCACACTGTAAACATAACCCTCAGAGTGTGCATATTGATTTTATGTCATCGGATTTGTGTAAAGATGCATGTAGCTGTGATTTTGCTCGGTATCCATCTATGTGCATGTATGTTCATGTGGAGGTTTTCCCTCATAATGGCTACAAGACGAGGCAGAATTTAGCCTCATTGTGGCTAAATCTCTCCAATATACTGAACAAAATCCATAAATTTTCTTTTTTAGATGTTACATGATGAGTAATTAAAATAACTGCTTCTAATCACTTATGCTTTATTAATAATTTGTTTAACCCGAGAATACTTCAGGTAATTTTCACCCATGCGCAAGCGAGAGTGGTGGTGTTATAAAACTCACGTTAGTGTTCTGGTGTTAATCAGTTTAATTTGAAATTTTAGGCGGTGCTCCTGCGATGTGGCTTTGCCTCTTAAACTCATTCAACTAGGACATGCAATCATGACATATTAATAAAAAGCGCTATTTACATTACTTAGTTGCATTTAGCTAACATTTACTTTCTTCAGTATGAAAACTGGCAGTATAGTTTGTCTCCAACACATAATGATAATATTTGAGAAAACTGTGAGCTTTGTGTATCACAGGGTTAGGGAGCCACCTCTCATTTCTTTATAATTCTCTTCCAAGGTGGCTGGAATTAGTCTTGAGTAATAGTTCTCCAGGCTTTCAGGAGGTGTTTCGGTGTTTCAAGACATTTCTGTGGATGTCATCTGCTTTTTGCTTATTTTCCATACAGTCCAGCACAAAAAATGTACCTAACTCAAAGGATGATCCAATGTTGTGGCTACACATGACAGACAACTCGGCAAAGAATCAATTTTAATGTATCTTTAGGTGCTTTGTTATTAGCAGCCTGTCACAAAAACACATCATTTGTTCCCATTTATGTATTTTGAATCTATTAATGTACATAAAAATCTGTAGATTGAACAATGAGGCAAAAAAGAAAGGGAGAAAAAGTCATCTTCTTTTGCTATTTCTCAAAAATATGCTTTTCTTACATTGTGTAACAGGACCAATTTATGCCTCCCAAATCCGTCACCTGATGATGCAAGAATGAAGTGAGCCAAAGCAAGAAATACTCACTGTAGCCTTGAGGCTATCATTCTCCTTACCAGATAAAAATGAGACTTTTGCACTAGAATAACTGAAAATGAATGAGAAACTGGAGGGTGTTTAATAGGATATTTGCACAAGATAAAGAGAATAGTGACGCATCTCTTGGCATTAAGCTAAAAAAGCCAGGAAATAAAAATTGCAACGCTTGCCTCAGTGTGTATGTATCAGTTTGCTTTTACACTTTTGTGAGCTTTTTAGCCTCGCCTGATAATGTTTTCTCTCTCATACCAATAAAATTTATCTGATGTCTCATAAGAGCTGAGAGATGCACCATGACTCACTAACGTGTCTAGTGTCTAAACCAAGGCAGCTTAAAGTGGTTTCATCTTCTGCTCACTTTAGCGTCTTCCCTCCTGCACTCCTTTCTCATTCTCTTACATCTTTAACTTTTGCTCTGTTCCTGCCTATAATATTTAACTCTGCATTTGTCTAAGTGAGCATCCTGCAGTGTCTGGTCTCTCTCCCGCTTGTGTTTCAGAGCAAATTATGTTACGTAAAAAACAGAGCCATTCAGAAGCTAATTAAAGCGATAACTGTGAAATGATCACCGAGGCTGAGAGGAGGAAAGCTCAGGAATGTAGCAGAGGTGTGAGAAGTGATGGAGGAAAGGGGGAAAAAACCAAACCAGAGATACGAGAAAGGAAATGACCATGAATGAAGGGAAGAATGACGGGGGCCTGTAGCAGAGCAGGTGTAAAGGAGGAGAAAATGATCAGCGGTATGATGGGCTGAGATGAAAGTAGAGATTGATGAAGTCACTGACAGATGTGACCCGCTGCTCTTCCAGCTGTCACCGTGAGCCAGAGACGGCGCAGCTGGCAGCGAAGCAGCAGGGAGTAAAGGAGAAAGGTGATGGGTTAGAATATCAGTCCTGGATCTCAGCGGCAGATGATGTGGAGTTCAAAGGAGGAAGTGAATATGGTGCACTTCGAGGATCAGTTTTCTTTTAATGCATTTAAAGACGAGGTTAACACAATGTCATAGTTCATTTATTTATTTTTCATACCACTCTCGCATCTGTAAGGTGAGTATGAAACTGCAGCCAGCACCAAAACATCCGGGTGAAAAAAACGAGGTCTTAAACATGATCAAGCTCACTTGTCAGTCTGTACCAAGCAAGTCTATGGAAGCTTGTGCTGTTCAAAATGTCTAGTTAATAAGTCAAAAAATAACTTGAAGTATCTAGTTTGCTCTGCCAATCAGAAAACTCTGTAAAAGTACGCTATATCAGCTGTCCAACAGTTCCACATGAACACATTGATTATAAACCTTTTTAATGCAGTTATCATTCACTCAAAGGCATTTCAAGCAGAAGAACATGGTGCTAATTTGTTTGCGTTTGCTATACATTGGCCGTCACTACCCACATTTGAGTGTTCTTTCATGTGAATCAGCTTCACAGCATCTGTCACGTTAAGTCACTGGTGCTTCCTGCTTCAGTGCTGAGCAGAGCTGAAGGGCCTTTTGGTCTCGCTGTCTTGACAGGTGGAAGAGATCCGGGGTTTCATCGAATCTCTGGCAGAGAAAGTTGAAGAGGTGAAGAGGAAGCACAGCGCCATCCTTGCCTCACCAAACCCAGATGAGAGTAAGACTGCTTTATTTTTCTAATCTTTTGTTTTCCAAACTCTTTCAAATGGTATTCCCAGGGGAGAAAGTTGCAGAAAGTTTGGATCTTTCCTCAGAAGCACTGTATTTTATTCTGACAGGACTTTGCAAGCTTAGGAGTTTCAGAGGTTGTTCCAGTTTTTCACAAACTTTCCCAAGAGGTGAACTTGTGACACAGTTACTCTGTCAGTAATATTTATTCTTTTGACAGAAAACTTAATTTATCCAAATTGTTTTTTATCAATTATATCCACAGGGTATAATTTTTGCTTGCAAGCAGTCCTGGGTTCATTTCCTGAATATGCCTCTAAATCTGTTACCTGTCCCAAAGGACATCATAAAACAGGGGATGCCACCGCTCGAGCAAGTTTAATAATGAAAATCAAAACAAAAAAAAGGCAGATAGGAGCCCCAGCTCAAACAATCAAAAGGCATGAGGCCATGTGACAATCACACTGATGTCAACTAATTTGAAGTAAAAGCAAAAACAGGGCTGACAGTAAATCAAAAGTGCTAAAGGCACTTCAGGACTAAAGCCAATGCTGCGCCCTCCACCCCTGCTACCCCTGCTCGCCTTATATATGAACATGTGAGCTTCCACACCGAATCAACAGTATTGAAGGGAGGAGAGAAGGCAGGAAAATAAAGCATGATCAAAAGAAATGTAGATCGTCTGCATATGCAGCTGCCGAGACACATACAGATAAGCATCACAGGTCAAGGCAGAGACCTTTTGTGCAAAACTGCCCTCAGATCTTAACACGGCTCACCATCCACGAGGAACTTGTAGAATCCATTTGAAGAAGCAGTGAAGCAGCTTTGAAGGCTCAAAAACAACCCAGCCAAGTCACGTAACGATGGTTTTTGTCAGTGCCTTATTTCCAGAGAGAGTGATCCATCATGAGTTAATTTCTTGGTTCATTCAGCTGAGGTTACATTGTCTGAGCCACAACTGACCCCCTGTTTTCACCTATCGCTGTTTAATGATAACATTAATGTTTAATGCTGCAGAGATTCTGTAATGAGTCAGTGAAGCTTTTAATGGAAAGGAGAAAGAGAGAAGAAAGCTAAAAGTCACAGTTTCATATGCCGTCTAATGTAGGACGGTAGCCGAAAGCCTGATAATTGTCGCAGAATCCACTGAACAGAAAAATGACTCTGCTGTTTAAAAGAAATTGAGGAAATAAAGAGCAATTTGTCAGAAAAGTGAAAAGCCTGTCTGCAGATAGGAGACTTCAGCTTAAGTCGGAGGACCTTGATGTTTCAGAGCCGTCCCATCCACCAATCTGTCCTCTCACTGCTTTGGGGGCATTTATGTTCTCTCAGTGAAATCTCGAACACTCCTTTTTCCTCCATTTTTCTCCAATTTTCTGCTTTCTGTCTCCATCACTCTTTAGTTCTGCCGTTTCCTTTTCAGCCGTTGTTAACCATATTTCACATTTCCCAGTTTCTCTGATGTCCCTCTGCCGATTTCAGCCCCTCTCTACTTTGCTTTTGTTCAGTCTGTTCTGGATACTCAATTTGTCTTTATCCCTGTATTTTTTGCTCCACCGTCTCTCCTCTCTCACACCTCTTCCTTTCTCATTTTATGTCAGGGCATTGATCTTGTCCCCTGTTCTCACAAGGGGGATGTTACTCATTCTAGGGAACCCCCCCTCCCCCCCCCATAGATGTGCTTGCAACAGCGGGCATCAGATGGGCCCTTTATCTATCCTGAGCGTGCAAATGGGCACACTGAGCAAAGTAGCAATGAGGCAAGGTGTTGCATTTGTGATACAAATTCCCTTGCGGTGTGTGTGTATGCGTGTGTGTGCCTGATAAATGCAAAAAAAAAACCCTACATCAATCCGTGATTGATGTGAATGTCAGCGTTCATTGCAGGTAGGTCACTGTGTTCTGTGCTTTCTACCTGTTGCACTGCGACCACCGACGGGGCCCAAAATCTGTAAAATGCAGCCACAAAGCAAAATATTTATATGGTGTGTGTGTGTGTGTGTGTGTGTGTGTGTGTGTGTGTGTGTGTGTGTGTGTGTGTGTGTGTGTGTGGGAGCGTGGCCTGCGAGCATGGGTTTCTTTTCTGGGGGCAAACGCGTGTGTGT